>CM077628.1:1066271-1151692 GCA_039566895.2 Turritopsis rubra
TAAGCCAGAAGATATCGTAATTTGTAAGTATAATATTGCTTGATCACTTCTTTCTTCAAAAAAGCGAGAAAGATTATATCTTTAGTTGAAGGAAATAATTTTCGCGGTTTTTATCGATAATTTGCGAATTATATTTTGACTAGCAAAAAGTCAATAATACCCAATTTGTGAAAAAAATTCGCGTGAATTGTATAAACAAATTCCAAAACACGATTTAGTTCCACAAAAAACCATCAGAAAATTGCCTTAACAAGAGAAAGAAATTCCAGAATGTTGAAACCGTCAAGGAAATACGAACACGTGACTTAATTGTAACTGATGTAATCGAGGATATGCCTGAAGAAAACATAAAATACAAAAAAAATTGACGATGTTTTGTTGCATATTCCACAATTAGGATCTTTTACTGAATGGACAATGGAGTAATCTCCTACATATGTCGTTTTAATAGAAAAATAAGTATCCTGGAAATAAATGTTTATCCGGAAAAAAGTATATACAACCAAAGATCAAACAAACCGTATCTAATATATAAAAAAGAATGGTTACGTTTTTCAAAAAAACTCAGGTACTGTTTATCACTTGCAAGTAAGGCAAGAGTTTGTTCAGCGGCGGATCTAGGGTATGTGAAAAATTGTGGAGGAGCACATTAACCTAATTTCTTATTTCAGTTTGTATCAGCAATGGGATTACCTACACGTTTTTCTTTTATGGTTTAATAGCTAACATTCTCCTCTACAAATTTTGACATACCCTCTAGATCCGCCTCTGTTGTTATGAAGAACTTTGGAGTAGTGGTATATTACGACTTCCCAGCATGAGAACACAAACAGACTATAAACCTTTATCAGACCAAAGGCAGGTATTCAAAAACTAGTTTTTGAAGATTTATGCGAACAAACAAGATCCTACTGCTTTGATGTTGAGCTATAGGTGGTATAAGCGTTAGATGGAATGAAGGTCAGATCCAACTTGGTTTTTAACAGACACATGGAGCGGCAGTTTCAAATCTCATATATCAGAAACTTGTTGTTGTTGAGGTACCATCTGAAAAACGTCATGTAAAACGTCCCCCAAGGTCAATTAGGTTTTACAGAACTATATAGACAATATAGATGACTTTCCATGGGATGTATTGTTTATAATTATTGGGGTTCTTTGCTCGATAATTATTGAATGTTCTAACAAAGAGTATTAATGATCAAGTTATTATCTATGAACATTTGCACGTATCTCTGCAGGTTACTTAAATGTTCTTTATTTACTTTGAATAAAATTCTGTGTATTTGGTTCCCTGAGAGTCATAATTGAACATAACTAGGATTGTTTTCAATAGACATTACCATGTATCTGTATTTTCCTAAATTTTATTTATTTTAAAATAATAAAATAATTTAAAAAAAATAATAATAATACGATTACCATCAAACGTCAGTAATTATTTAAGAACGATTATGAAAGAAGCAAAAAATGAAAAAAATAGCTGAGGAGAGAGATTCGTGCATGTAATATACTTATTCATGGATTGCAAGAGCACGATGTAGATAAAGATAAGGCAAAACGTTAACGTTACTTAAGAGGGCGTTAAAGGTAAAATCTTGTATTTTACAAACTTTTCGGCAAGAACTTATATAAAAGTGTTTGGAAGAACGAGGGAAACGTTGTTTGTAAACTAAATCACCCAAAAAGGTCTACAAGAATTACACCTCGAACCTTACTGATACAAGAATTAACAGGATCGAGCATCTGTTTCATTTGATATTTGCTCAAAAACAAGTCTCTGGATACGTTAAAGAAACTATATGTTAAACGCTACCCAGTAGGCACGCATTCGCACTTTAGACGTCCACCTCTCGTCCACGTCCCATTAGGGACGTCCTCTAGACGTCCTTTGGACAAAAAGACTTTCTTTAGACGTCCTCTCCAAGTCCCTCTTGGACATACTGTATGTGCGGACGGATTAGACCCACTTGCAATGTCTGTGCCCACTGGGTAATAAACGTCTAAAAAGGACCATGGACGAGGGAAAATATCTATAGTTCGTCATTTCCCGTTCTTTCAAGCAAGAAACTTTCAGCTGAAAGGTTGTAATATAACACTCTTTGTGTTGTAATATAACACTCTTTGTGTTGGTATTATTATAAAACAAAATCTTTTTATTATTGTTTATGTGCGCTACTTGTATACTATATATCGCTACTCGATATCAATTACTCTCTTTATAGATGTTTTATGATTAACACTGACAGAGAAAAAGAAAGGTTTTGAGATGTAAGTTGTTTTTCGTTTTTACGTTTCCTGCTTTAAAACTCACATTATTTATCATACAACTTAGAAAGAGATTATTGGGACAGTTTTCTGTCTGCTTGGATATATTTGGCTTATTTAATTGGAGTTTTCTTTTGGTTTATATAATTGGGTCCTTACAGGCACTCCCTCCAATATATATGAAACAGATTCAATTCAAAACCTATGCAAATTTTAGAAAATTGTACATAATATATAAACAAGAGCCTTACGGCTTGTGGTAAGCGGTAACTTAGACCTCGTTCATGTATAACTTAGACTTCGGTAACTTAGACCTCGTTCATATTCATGTATGTTATTATATTTGTTTATAATTTTTTGAAAAACACTTATGCATATATACTTGTCATACGTTATTTCAGTAGAATAGATTAATATAAATACTTTGAAACTGAAATATAACCCGTTATTATTATTATTGTTATTATAACCAAAAAAATAACAAGAAAATGCTGCCAAAAAATTGTTGAGCTGCAGTATTTCAGATCCACCAAGCATTAAAAATCTTTTTTGAATGAGAATAAGTTTTTTTGGAGCTGGTGGTGGGTCTGTGCTACTTTTACTTTTTATATCTATCTAGGACTCTCAAATATCTATCCTCATCATCATTAGTATACACAAAAACTTAGTTCAATAATGTATTAAAACTGTAATAAAACACTAAGAATACTTGGAAATTACTAGAAGCATTTATTTTCTTTTTCTAAGTAAGTTTCTGTCTTCTTCTTCACCCACGTTAGAATCATCCACAAAACCCGAAACTTTACGCCATTATTAAAACCCGTTTTCTTAGCGAACCAATTAAGAGATCGAATTGATGAGTGGGCGTTACAGAAATTTCACACACGTAACAGAAACGGGTCATAACGAATTCCGATACGCTGGAGAGTGTTATGAAAGGGTTGAATTAATTGCCACATTACACACGGACTGAATATGACAGACAGACACGGGAAAACTAAAGATCATCCGCTTTGCAGCGCTGACCAATAAATGCATAGAGGAAAGAGTTTGAAAGAGTCTTTTGTGTTTACATTGATACTAGATTAGCGTGTAAAAACATTTTACAGTTTTGCTCCATAAAATGTTTTTACACGCTGTACTGCCATATGATAAGTCTGTGTATATACAATAATAGTATCGGGTCAAACCATTTTGAGTTCAGTACGGCTCTCATGTAAACGCACTTTTAGGCGATGGTTATATGGAAGCTGGGACGGGACGTTTGATGAAAAAGCGCATGAACTAAATAATTATATTATAAATAACGGTCTCTTCAGTCCCGCCTCTAAGCAGCCACTTATTAGTCCAGTCATCTTTCTTCCTTAAACTGCTAATACCTCATCGCTGCGGGATGCTGTGACGAGACCAGACAAGACGGAGTAACCACCCCACCCTACTCACCTCTAACTCCGTGGAAATCTCCTTTTTGGGTGTTTACATCAATTATTGAACCTTTTCATAAATTACGTCACAGCATCCATTGCCTTGCTTATAAGATAAATGAAATAATAATTTGTATTGTTTAAAGAGAATACCTAACGTTTAACTTTAACTCTTGTGAAGAGAAATATGAACGATAGCATTTATTCTCAGTGGTAGGAAGGAAGTAAAAAACACCGAAATTTCAAGAATGTGTGAGACTATTTATGACTGTTCAGTCATGAATATGAAGACCTAATTCCCCTTTGAAATAGAGAAACCTTGGCCTTGCTTCATCCTCCATCTTACATCAAAAACAGAAAAAAATCACGTACTACTGTATGTATTTATTAATCGTGTAAACAGAATCAGTTTAAACAATCGTATACGATTTATGGTATACTGCAAACCCGCCCCTAAAATGGATAACGTATGTCCCTTTGATTTTTTATTAACGGTTCAAGTAACTGCTTGCCATCCTTGTTTTTCAATATTTACATTTCGGACGCTATCATTAGGTTAAAGATATTACTAAAAACAACTATTTATAATAATATACTTGATCAAATGAATTTGTAATGTATGCTAATTTTTAAACGCAGCATTCCTGGATAATGACGAATATACGGTTTAGTGACGTAGAGGTGTTAAGTTTTGAAATTATAGACAATGTGTACATTATTTTGTTCACTTATTTCGATTAAAATTGTAGTACTGCTCAATCTCAATCTCAATCCCTCTTCGGATTTATATTCAGATTTCTGTTATGACTTTTCTAGGACCTCTTGCTGAGGATACTGTATGCGAATTTTATTTTAGCAAAATCTTTACCTCTCTTTATGTAATCATGAATCATTGATTCGCAATTCATAATTAAAATCGCTTCAACCAATCACTGCCTATTCTAACAAAAGCGTATTGTTGTCGAACAAAAGGAACTAACTTGTTAAGATGCTATGTTTATTTATATAGGAACAGAAAATGGCGGCAGAAATTACGGTGAAAGTAAACGAAAAACATTTTAGTGTGTATGGGGAGGGAGCAATTTTCTATTCATAGTTGTTTAAAGATTGATGTTGTTAAATTATTTGTCGAATTATATTTTGTGAATATTTATGTCTTATTAAATTGAATCATCAATTTTATTTTTAGAAAATTACACTAAAACTCTAAACTAACTCTAAACTAACACTAAAAAATGACGGGGATATTATAGAATGTGGAAAATATGGCCTTACGTTTTATCATTCTGGTCATTTTTCTTACGTTTCCAGGTTTAGGTAAGTTTATCTCTAACGTTAGAAATCTTGGCTAACATGCAGAATGACTTCTAGTTAGGGTTAGGTATAGTTTCTATTCACTTTCTTATTATCTCTTATTATGTTATTGTATCTTAATAAAAATAGGGCATTCATAGGGCAGGCATGGAAAATATATTCTGTTCGGGTCAGCAATGCCTCATAAGTAGGAGGTGGTCAGTCCAAACTTTTTTATCACCTATTTTTATCATTTTATCATCAACGTACATCACCATGTGATCTTTTCATAAAACTATATAGGTGCAAATGTGACTTTACTGTTAGCGTTAGTTTCATTTGTAACTTAACAGTTATGATAGGCCAGTAGAACTTGACCGGTCAAATTACAAAAATAACATAAAAAAAAAAAAATCTCCAAAAAAATAACTTCTCTTATATACTGGTACCAAAATCCCACTGGATGCGTCACCGGCATCAGTATGAGCTAAGATTCTTGATAAGGTTATATTCCCTAATTATAAGTAACGTAAGGTTTTCAAGGGGAAACTGTTTTTAACTTGTTATTGTTAAGTTTTCTAAAAAATATTATTACCTTTCTAACCTGGACACGTTAGAATAAATGCCTATGAGGAAATAATACACACTGCAATAATATCGAATAGAAAACAATGGTGGCATTGTGTGAAGATGATGCTGAGGCTAAATAACTTTTTCAGTTAATATAAGCTTTATGATTTTTCTTGGTTTTTATTTTTTAGCATTTTATGATGTTTTTAAAAAGTTTGTTTGTGAAAAAAAACATGCATCATTCTCATTAATTATATTAACAAATTTTATTCTAAACAAACCCAATCAGCTGATATATGTTGTCTTAATGTATCTAATGTAAACTATATATTCCACAAGAATGATAACATGAAGATCAGTGAATTTTGCTGGATGTTGAAGTTTTTATGCATTTACAGAATTTAACAGAAAAATTATTAAAGCTCTGCCGTGGTAAAACTTTTGCATTTCTGTTGATTTTCCTGATGACGAACTTGATGCATAATAATTCTCCAATGTACCACAAAATTTCCATGAATAAATTTAGTATGTATTGAAAATTGCCTATTTACCTCAAGATTTCTTGTATTTACGTCAAGATTTCTTGTTTGTTCATTGTATATTGTGTGGTTCTTTATTATTTTTTAAGGAAATAATTTTTTTTCGCCACACTGACCTTCACAAGAAATAGTTTTTAACTGTTTTTCATAAAAAACACAAATACAGAAGTTAACAATAGGAAGGAAATATTGAAGTAAAAAGATATATATCTAAAACAACCTTCTTCCTTTGCTGCTCACAAAACCTTCATCAAAATCTGTCTTATGCTTGTATCCAATTTCCGCACATATATAAAAACACGAATCTTCTGTGTGATACTTATCAATGTTGGGTTTTTCTTTCAGATTGTGCATCATTTGTTGAACCATCTGTTGATACAATTGTCACAGCGAACCAAACCAAACTCCAGACAATCGGTGTTGCTACATTTCGTTGGAGGTATACCGTAAACAGTGGTGATAGTGGTATACAAGTGGATTGTCGTTATTATCAAGGGATTGACATCATTTCAGTTGTAAAAAAAGCTTCACAAACAGCCCCACTGACCATAGAAAACACTGCATTGAGCAGTCGTATTGAGATAATCACCGATTCAAATGATAATGGAGTTGTTTCATTTAAATTGAACAGAGTCTCAAAGAATGATCCAAGAGTTTTCGATTGTCGACTTCTTTTTGTTAGAGACGGGAAGGCTGATGAGGTAAAGAGCAAAAAAATAACACTGAATGTTCTTGGTGAGTCATTGGTGTGTGAAGAAATTTGAAAAGCTTTTCTAAAAAGATTTTAATTGTAAAACAATTTTTATTCTAGATCGACCTACATTTACTAACTGTCTTCAAAATTTGCAAACAGTTGTTGCTGGAAGCACTATCAACTTCAAGTGTATTGTCACTGGAAATCCATGTCCCTCGTTACGATGCCAGCTTTTAAATCTGCAAGGTGGTGTGATCTCATCCTACCCATCAGGTATGTTATTTTCCATTAGAATTTACTTTATTGAACAATTTCAGACCATCAACACTTCACCTTTTGGTTGGTTAGTTGAGTTGGTTAGTTGAGTTAAGAGTCAGCTAAGGCCGCATTTTTCTGTTACAAATTTTCATGGAGAAGTGATCTAAAATTGTTAGATAGACACACTCTTTGGGACAAGGCTTTTCCCCCAAATTGTGCCATTTACCTCTTTTATGGTTGAGGCATGATTACTTTTAACTAGTCTGCGTCACTGCAGTTTCAGGTGGAACAGATGTTAGGGCTGATCGATACCGGTCACATCCCTCAGAAACGCTGCTAATGGACTTTTAGAAGACAGTAAGAATAAGCCATTATGATCCAGAAACAAAAATAGCTCTCTGTTTTTTGGAATGTCATAAGAAGTGCGATTACGATGTAGATAGGAAAACATTGTTATGTGATCTGTCAGATCCTAGCTATGATATGACATCTCAACATTCACAATTTAATCACTTTCACATTGCTGGAAATTCGTGTTTTGAGATTTTGTGAAATAAGCAAATGAAATGAATCATGCAATTTCAAAAATCATGTGATATTTTTTCTATTCAATCATTTTAAATGTTATAACTTTCTTTCGGTTTTGTTTTAAAGGATCTGCTCAAGCACAAAATATCACTCAAGGATCATTTACTGCAAGCAAATCAGCAAGCTATATTTCATGTTTTGTAGAAGCAAAAGATACTGGTTATATTAACAAAATAACACCAATAACAGTTTACTGTAAGTCTGAAAAACATTTGCGATTTGTTATTTATTATAATTTAATTACTTACTGCATTTCCATACTGATTCTTCACTCGCTCATATCAAATTTTATGGTACATAGGCTTCCTTAGTTGACAAGCTCTACATTAGAGAATTGATGTTTTTGTGATGTTGAGCAGGATGAAGAGAGGCTGAAATACCAATTTGTTATGAAAATGGATATTAGAATCGAATATTAGTATAATACATGCTTTCTTCTTTTTAAAGAATTTTTATTCTTCTTGTTAAAATGTTTTGTTTTTATTTCTTGAAGACAAATTTCTGAATGATCATATAATGCGTTTCATTCGATTTCTTTCTTAGCATCACCTTTTCGAATTGCAAACATCTCACAAATCGCTAGCTCTGAAGGCACTTCGATTCGTTTTCAATGGAAGCAGTTAACATTTCGAGAATCCGGTAATGTCCAATTACAAGGTTATAAGGTGGAATGGTGGGTTTCTTCTCAATTCACTGAATTTGAGAACAGAACCATTAGAACTCTTGGCTTACCAGGCCTCCCTCAAAATGACATTGATTATTATACTCAAAACACATACGTTTATTTTGAAATGAGAGGCTTGATACAAAAAGAAACTTATACTTTTCGTGTCTATGGTTACAACGGATATGGCGATGGAACAAAAAGTTCAACCTTCGACGCCAATCCAGGATTTGCTTGGCGTAAGTGTTGTTCATAAAATTAATTTTATACAAATAATTGAATAACAAAAGAGGAGTGAATGAGCATATCTATTATGTACTATCAAGCTTAGCATTTGTTGGTAGGCCCCAGTGGCGGATCGAGATGCAATTTTACTGGTAAGTGTTTTCAAAAGAATAATTGGAATTTAATTGTTAATCTGTTTTCAGAAAGTTCTCCTCCAAATGATTAATATGGGCAAAATGGGCAATACAAGTTTCATTATTAGGGTTAACCCTACCACTAACCCTACCACTTACTCTAATCCTACCACTAAGGCTTTTCATATGAGCTGAGCTGACCCGAACTGCTGGTCTGGCTCAACTATTTTCATCTTACGTTCATTGTTTTACATACTCTGCCTTTCATTGTTTAAAATTGTTTAAGGAATTGTATTAAATTAAATTCTGCATGTACAGAACAGGCTGGGCCACGCCGTTTGTGTTTGTTCATGTGAGAAAATTTCATCTCACCTCGTTGGGATTCCGGTCAAATCAAGTTAAAAGAAATTTCTATCAAATTAGTGTAACAAGTAACAACACATAAAAACAAATATAACAACAAATATAACATTGAACATAAAAATATATTACCTTATTCCCTAAACACCTAAAGTAATAATAAGAAAGCAGGGGTGGTACGAAATCATTCTGTACACACAGATAGCGAAGAAAGTGGTAGTCCGAGATCTCAATGAGTGCAAGTTATTACTGGGATTTGGAATGTAATCACGGAGATAAGGAAATGTATAGTTGTTTCAGAAATTGTAGACGAAACAGAGTCTTCTACAAATTCTTCCATCGGAGAGGGATTCCAAACCTAGTTCTGCGTACAGTTTTTCTCTGGAACGTCCTCAAATACAACCTATAATTGCTAAACCAGCATTACACTGGATAGATTCCATGCGTTGCACATGAAAGGTAAGATTTTCTGGATTGTCATATAAATTTTCCCCATAGTCAAGGTGTGGTTTCACAAAAGCTTTGTAAATGTCCATTAACGTACGGAGAAGAAGATATGATCGAAGTCTAGTTAGTAAACCGATACTTTTGCTGAGATCTTATCAGCCCGATATTGACCAAATGCTAATTTACTACCAAGGGTTACTCCAAGTGTTTTTGTGATGGTAGGCGTAGTACCACTATCCCATTAAAAAGTAAAAGTGGTACTTGAGTGGGGGGGGGGGGGGGGGGTGGTAAATTTTTCTGTGAAAAATACACCCCAACATTCGATTTTAAGGGATCTAGATTAAAGGTTATTTTCCATTGCTGATCCCATTCATTTATACAAAGTAAATCGTGGTTCAACCTGTCTACACACGAAATTTGATTGTCCACTCTAGAAAACAATGATGTATGATCAGAAAAAAAATTTAAGGTTGATTTAAGATTATGTAAATCAAGAATAATAAAGGACCAAAGATGGAACTTTGTGGTACACCAGCTAATATCTGCACCTAAGTTGAAGATTTACCATTCAAAACAATTCTCTGTAGTCTATACGAAAATCGCACATTAGAGATAATGGTGGATCCGCTATACCATACATCTGCAATTTGCACACGAGTCCATCATGCTACACTCTATCGAAAGGCTTAGATATGACAAGAAAAACCGCGAGAGTGTCAATAGAGGGATTAGCATCAAAGTTTCTGAAAATATCATGTGTAACAATTAAGAAATGCAAGAATCATTCGTTCGAAATCCAGACTGACAGGGCGAAAAACAGTTGATGGTCCTCGAAATAACTATAAACTGCATCATAAATACATTTTTCGAAAATCTTTCACGGAATAGACAAAAGGGAAACTGGTCTATAATTCTGGACAACACATTTATCGCTCTTTTTATGGCAAGGTGTAATATGTTTCCTCTTTTTTAACAGATTGGGTGGTTGATCATTTATCTTGGGAGGAGGAAAGTATATTCATAAGTGGTTCAACTAAACTTACATCACATATTCTAAGCATTCTCACAGAGATGTCATCCCAACCACCAGCTTTGTTCACATGCAGCGAGCGAATAAGAAACAAGATCAAAATTTAAATGTCTCAAACGATGCTCTGTGATTACTTTAGAATGTGGCAGCACACTATCAGTTTTTAATAGGAAGCACTTTTGAGCAAAGAACGAATTGAAGATGCTAACTTTCTTAAACGTATCAGTAATAATATCATTGTCGTGATGAATAGGAGGAATTTGTGGGATCTTACGCTTATTTTAGAGACGATGAAATATGGACCACTACTTCTTTGGGCCGATACCGGTATCATTAAGTGATTTTGAAAGTTTTTCTGTTATTCATCCTTCGCCTTATTAATCTCAATTTTACTTCTAGGTTCATGGTTGTTCACTTTGCAGTGTAAATACATCATGAAGAAACTCAATGGGGTTAATTTTTCCTGGTTTCGAACCAGAATATATCTCTATTGAGAAAAGAATTGTTGAAGAATTCAACTCTAAGGGGGCGAAAATTCTATACCAGTGTATCGACCTGAAAGCACGTCTAATTGAATCCGCATCAGCTCTTGCGAAATCCCATATTCAGTTTTCATATGATGGAGGAAAATAGATTTTGGAATCGACTCGGAATCGATTTTGTAATATATGCATACGCCTCTTTTTTTAGAATTTAAAATATGATCACAACCATTAATTGCTAGCCGTGGATCATCATCCGTTATGATAGGATCCAAAAAAGTTTCAGAAATGCAAAAAATGTCAAAGTTTCTCACTGATGAGAACTCCGTAATTTGAGCAAGTTTAGCGAAATGGCAAATTGTCAGTGATTTTAATTTAATAACCTTTGACCCAGTTTGTCTCACCATCTCTTGAAAGCAGGAATAGAAATATAAAAAGATGCTGTTTCGCTTATTCCTATAAACAAGAGACGTGCGATTGTAAGGATTGTAACCAGGAGATTCACTCCACTGCTGATGCATGTAGAAGACTGTGAGATTCTCACAAAATTAAGCAGCTCAATCGTAACATTCATGGCGTATGGCGTATGGCGTAATCGTATGGCGGTTCAGAAACAAAATCAATGACCATAGCAAGCCAGATTGAAAAAAAAACACATGTAATACTCAAAAGTAAAAATTCCAAAGTAAAAGAAAAACTTTAAAATGATTTTTCCATAAGCAACTACTAACCATTAAAAAGTGATGATGGTTAATTCAAAAGCGATAGGCTCTCGTTAGCGCTAGAAATTTGTAATTGTAGTTAATAAAACTGAGAACAGAAAAAGAAACTTATATCAGTAATAATTAACTGGAGGAGAACATTAACATAAGTGCTGCTTTAAGTCTGTATTACCAATGAGATTTAATAGCAAACATTCTGCTCCACAAATTTCGAGATACCCTCTAGATCCGCCAATAAAAACACAACATGTTGAATAATTTATACAATTTTTCAATTCGACAAAGTTATTAAAAAATAAATCATTGTAATATTTTCGTACTCAAATTTAATTAATCCTTCAACTAAATATCAGCATTAACAAATTCAGCGGAAGATCTAAGGTTAGTCAAAGAAAGTGGAGGAGTACAGAGTCATGAATTATCTGTAAAAACATAAGTGTTGATTAGGTTATTTGCACGCTTTTCTTTTATACGCTTAATGACCGTGCTCTCCTCCATAAATTCGACTAGGTTCTAGATCCGCCTCTGGAATTTGACGTTTTCGTTATCCTTCACTCCTGAGCTGATTTCAAAACATTAAACCGTTTTTGTGTTTTAGTGTTTTTTACATTTTTTACTAATTTTTACATTGCCCTTCAAGGGTTTTCTTTTCCGGTAAAACAACCTGCGATGGCGTAGTGTATTTTTCTATGATGCTTTGTACTTTTTTACCGGCTTCGTTGTTATGTGTCCTGCCAATTTGATGAGCGCGATCGATTACCTCTTCAGGAATATTAACTTGAGCTTCCGTGATCTTGTATCTAACATCTGATTTTTCGTTGTTAACATATTCAACATTGTCAATCCTTAAACAGAGCCTTCTACTATATTGCTCAAGCTCGTCGATCTTATTCAACTTTATAAATCAACATCAGGTTTGTTACATGATTCTGAAGCAAACTTACAGTTGATTTGAGTTCTTCACCGAGTGAAATCTCGCCTAATCAGACCAGCTCACGTTCATATGATCTGGACATTTTCTAATGATGATGGTTTAAAAACTTCCTGTAGTTAAGACAACCTGCCATTTAACAAATTTACGTTGGGTCCAGTCTGGATTTTATTCGGGTGATTTAGTCTCAATTACCTTAATCATGAAATATCAAAAAAAGGTAAAACTTTTAAATATAACCTTGTTGTCATCGCAGACAGATTGTCAAAATGAACCATTTGCTTCAGCGTGGGATTACTACAAGATGAAATAGCAAATTTCAGACTTAAAGTCGGTTACTATAACACCACATAGCCATTAAGACTGCCTGTATCTTTAATTTTATCTGACGGTTAATTTTATCTGTTTAGAAATAAGTAAAAATAACTGACAGAATTTTACTGCAGTAAAAATGTATACATCGACCATTTCACAGAGATGTGACGCTTTTATCTACATTCACTTTTACATTAATATATGCAATCATATATTTCTTCTCAGTTGATATAGGTGTCCGTGCTGATGAAACATCGAATACTGGAGCTATTGTTGGTGCCTTGTTCGGTGGATTTATAGCTGGAGTGATTTTTGGTTTATTGACATATCATCTGATTAGTAAGTGACTAAAACTTTTCTTTAATAAGGACCAATAAAAATCGGTCAGACTCATTAGTACCTATTTTTTTTTCCATTTTGAGCCTACTTCGGTGCTTAAGTGGTACTGATTTGATATATCATGAAATCAGAGTATATATCTTCAAAACTTCCAATACTATCAATTACCTATATGTTTGTCAAAAACATAAATCTGTCAAACACCTCCAACATAAGTTGATTAAAGCCGCCTCCAGCTTTCCTTATTTCACGAAACAGTTTTCGTTGGATTTTAATACATTTTAAGAATTAAGGAGCAAGATTATCAATTTGTTGAAGTTTTGATTTCTTAGGATTCATTGCATCAATAAATCGTTCTACATTTAGCTTTAACAGAAAAATGCTTCCTATTGAAAATTTCTCTTAATAAACCCTCTTCTCCACACACCAATCTCGACCACTTCTCTCTATAAATTAATATCGGACATATACAGAAAGGGTAAGATCGCCCTTGCTTAAGAGGGAAACATTCAAACAAACGTCAATAAATGAGACGTGACATTTTATGTATGAAAGACAATACAATGTTTTCAGATAATTGTCAACATGATTATTATGTCTTTCTAGCCCTCTATCTACAACAAGGATTCCAAATGCAAATAAACATAAATATAACTAGGGTTTCTACACGCGTTATCCAAAGCGTAAAGTCTTTTTGAGCGCAATAGACCTTTCCCAAGTTTCTGTTTAAACACCGTATTATGTTTTTGTTACCATGTTCTGTCTCGTAAAATGGAGTTTTGTACAAATGTTCATCACTCAAATCACGGTCGGTCTCTTCCGCTTCATTTACTTCGAAAACAGTGTCCTTCAAACAAGACCCTCTTCTAGAAGATGACAAGGGCGAATGAGACTTTTTGGTAAACCTGTAAAGAAAGCGAAAAACTTATCCTAAAACTTCTTTAGTTAAATAGGCAAAGAGTCGTCTATATATATACATTATTGTTAAATTTTGGTCTGTAATAACTATTGTAACACAGTGTACACGGCAGATTGACAGAGTGACAAAAAAACGAAGTCTAATAGGGACTGATTTTCTGAATTAAAGATCTTTCTTTGAAACACGAAAGCAAGTTGGTCACTCCAGAAAATAACAAGATTGATGGTGACGTTTTGCAGACATAATACAGAATTCCTATTATTTGTCACAACCTTTCCGTCACATTTACAATATGAAGCCTTTATCTGATAATGATTATTACTCAAAACTATATGTCTTAAAATCAGTAAAGAAAAACAAGTCGAGATTAAACTTATTTTTGGTATGAATGGGGTAGTGATAATTTTTTTTACTTATGCAGATGTAAATTATATATAAAATACAAATTATAGATAAAAGGAACGGATCCACTAATGGAAATCCTAACCTGGAAACAAACTACGACGATATTGCTTCTGATGTAAGAAGAAATGATAACATTGGAAGCAGTGAAGAAATTACTGTCTCGGAAAGTAACTACGCGCCACTTGATATGTCAAATGTTCAACCGGAAACTTATATGGAATTGCAATCGTCTGCAAACAAGACATATGTAAATGTACAGCCACAATATGAAGTTTTTGATAAGTTGTAAATATTGAACATTTATGCAGTTTTATATGATATTTTATTGAGGTAAGTAAACATTTGACGATATTTCCGTGTCTTCTGTGTAAGAACTATGCTCAATTTGTAAGTTTTCCCTAAATAATACATATATATCTTTGGTGATCTTTTCAGTCTACTTAAATATTATGTTAAAATTCTCAACCTTTTTTTGATAATAACTTTCCAGAGTTTAAAGCCAGTTCATTTGAATGAGCTTCGGTTTTGCTATAGCTGTTACATTTTTGTCAACTTGAAATAAAGTGCAGAAAGAAGTCGCAAATATCATCTCCCTTAAAGTTACTGGAAAAGAAAAAATAGAAAAATCTCAAAGTTAGTGTTTCATGAAATGAAAGTCAGATCTAACTTGGTTTTTAACAAACAAATGGCTGTTTCAAATCTCATGTATCGGAAACTTGTTGTTGTTGAAGTAGCATCTGGATTGTTTCCAATGAAGAAAACAGATATAATAATGGATTGTTTCCAATGAAGAAAACAGATATAATAAGCATTTAAAGAGAATTTTGAATTGCACACCCCTGCATTACATCATCCATTACATTACATTACAAGGTTTTCTGCCATTCGCGCTATTCCACAGCGCTGAACAGTGAAAACTAGTCATGGTCACTTCAAAAGGAAGAATGAATTAGCATGTGAACTCAACAGATGATATTTTGACAAAATAATGCAAAGGAGTTTGATGGGTCACTGAAAGGGAAAAGGATAAAATGCAGGGCAAGCTAAAAAAATTTGAAAGTCACAATCTACTAATGTAGAGACCAAATATGATTCGTTGAGTTATCACTCAGCAAGATCAATATTATCTTGGAACTCTACAATGTCTTGCAGAACTATATAGACAACATAGATGACTTTCCATGTGACGTATTGTTTATAAATATTGGTATTCTTTGCTCGATAATTACTGAATGTTTCGACAAAGAGTATTAATGACCAAGTCCTTGTCTATGAACATGTGCACGCATCTCTACAGGTTACTCAAATATTTTATATTTACTTTGAAAAAAATTCTGGGTATTTGGTTTCCTGAGCAGCGGCAGATCTAAAATAAATAAGTAAATAGAAATTTTTCCGCCTTTGAAAGATTCTCGTGAAATATATATGTATACAATGTTTGGGATGAAAGACTTATTAAAATATATGAAATGATTCAATATTTTTTTCCGCCTTTGACAATAGCAGTTTTGGATGATGAGAGGTTGGCTTGTAAAACATTTTTGAATATCTTCACTATTATGCATTGAAAAGAATTTGTAAGAAACATTAACAACAATAGTTTTTTCCTGGCATTTGTCTTAGTGAAATTTTTGCATAGTTTCAGGGATACAAAATAGTTAATACAAAACATGGATATGGCCTTCTATATATTTATATGTTGCTAAAAGCTTTTAAATGTGATGGTCTATGGTAATCGAAACAAGATGAATACGGTATAAGATTTACCTGGACTAAAACTATGGCGGTACAAAAATCCCAGGTAATGACACTAATGGGAGATTTGGCGCCCCATTCGGCGTTTCGTTCAAGAAACATTTTGTGAAACGAATTTACAAAGTTCTTATTTCGTTAGTGTTAAATATTTCTAAAATAAGTTAATTCACCATACTTCTGTTTACATAAGTTTAATCTCTCAGTTCTTTTTAGATAAATGATGTAAACAAAGAGGTGATTGTCACTCAATCATGACGTCATCATTTGAAGAAGGGAATGTGGTGAGATGATGCAAGATAATGATGGTGAATAAGAAAGAGATATTTATCATTCGTGTCACTTAATAGAAAACAAGAGCCCCCCTTTTTCTTTTTTTTTGCCATTCAGCGAATTTTTATATCGTGTATTCCTGGTGAAATGAAACTTAAAAAGTAAATTTATAAAAATAGGTCGGGGATAAATTTCGATATATCAACGGAGTTGAGTTATGTTTCCGAAATAACGACAAAATTAACAAAACCGTGCTGGTTTCAACAAACGGGACACATAGATCGCAGTCTCAGCTGAGCTTTGGCGATTCGTAAAAATTTCCGATAGAAGAGAAATCATTCAAACATTTTACAAATCTAATAACAAAACTCATAATAATGGTTAACTACTGATAGAATATCCTAAGACAGAAAAATTCTGTTATAAGTTTGAGCAGATCCGATGAAACGGATAGAACAGCCAATATCCAGGTATCGAATACCTGATGATGATACCAAGCATTAAAAAAATTAAAAAAATATAGAATTGAAATTACTTAAGACAGTACTGATTTTAATTCATATAGAGGCATCGAATGTATTTCTACATTTAGGTGAAGAATTACTTCTTAGTTATTGATAGTTTTTATGGTACAAAATAAAACGATTTTAACTAATTATGTGTCTTATAAGAAAAGAGATTTCGTCTGGCTATTGCAGTAAAGTGACCAAGCAACACAACAAGAGAAATGAATGTGGACGTACCTAAAAGATTAATTCACCAAATTATTTCACCCAAACTCACAGTAACACGCAGATAACTCATGATTTTGAAATGAAAATGTTTTCAAATAGTGTAACTATGTAACTGAAACTTGGCCTTACACCAATAGGGACATTTTAAGTCTCGAACCCACTTCTTTACTACCTCCATTCAAACCCCATGGCAACAGGACCAGTCCCATAGGAACTTTGGAAAACCGCTCGTACCATTCTAGAGAGCACTAAAAACTGATACAATTTGCTGCATAAAACATCGACTGGTATTTGTATCCGCAAATAATTAATATATTTTGGAATATGGCTTTAATATCTCGCCGCAGCAAAGGTGAATGAATTCTGTTACAAACTATGTTCTCATTTAAGGAAAATATGAGACCACCTCCTTCGCTTCTATTTCTAAAGATAAATATAACTGGGATTTGGATTGTAATTACGGAGATAAGGAGATTGTAGCGAAAAAGGGTCTTCTACAAAGTCTTCTGTCGGAGAGGGATTCCTAACCTAGTTCCGGGTACGGTTTTTCTCTGGAACTTTCCCGAATACAACCTGTAATTGCTAAAGTAGCATTACAGTAGATTCTATGCGTTTCACATGGAAGGTACGATTTCCTGGATTGTCGTATAAAATATCCCCATAGTCATCCCCATAGTCATCGCCATAGTGTGGTCTCACAAAAGGTTTGTAAATGTCCATTAACGTACGGAGAGGAAGATATGATCCAAGTATAGTTAGTAAACCGATATTTTTGTTGGCGTCGTTGAGATCTTATCAGCCCGATATTGACCAAAGGCTAGTTTACTATCAAAGATTACTCCTAAATGATTGGCGTAGTACCACTCTCCCATTAAAAAGGAAAGGTGGTGCTTGAAGGGGTAAATGTTTCTGTAAAAATTACACCTCAACAGCCGATTTTGAGGGATCTGGATTAAAGGACATTTTCCATTGCTGATCCCACTCATTTATACGAGGTAAATCGTGGTTTAACCTGTCTGCCAATCATCAGCAAAAATTGTTACGGTTGATTTGAGATCATTAGGCAAATCATTTAAGTAAATCAAGAAAAATAAAGAACCAAAAACTATAAACTGCATTGTGAGTACATTTTTCGAAAATCTTTCCCGGGTTTTCATCTTGATATTGTTCGTTTCATATTGACCATATGAAAAAGTGAGAAATGCCCGTTTATTGGCTCGTATTTATGTTTTAATATGTTATGACAGTCGACTATATGCAACTTTCTTTTAATGCAATGGAATTAGTTTATATTTTATGTATAATCGAATATAAAAATGTTTAGAAATAAGTAAAAATGACTGACAGAATTTTACTTCAGTACAAATGTATACATCGATCGTTTCACAGAGATGTGATGCTTCTTTCTACATTTACTTTTACATTAATATATGCAATCAAGCATTACATCTAATCTTATATAGGTGTCTGTGCTGAAGAAACATCGAATACTGGAACTATTGTTGGTGCCTTATTCGGTGGAGTGATAGCTGGACTTATTCTTGGTTTATTGGCGTTTAATGTGATAAGTAAGTAGCAAAAATGCATTACACGCTTTTCTTTGTCCGTATGTACAACTGTGTTACAATGCGACATATAAACATGAATTCGGGAAAGGTGTATTCCCACCAGAAGTTATGTTTGTAAAAGTGCGATCTGCTGGTGCCGTCTTCTTTTGCAGATATAAAACAGAATTCCTATTATTTGTGTCAAAGGAAAGGAAAAAGGAAAGGAAAACAAGTCAAGATTAAACTTATTTTTGTTGTGGATGAGGTATAAAAGGTGTGATATAAACATTTCCTTATGCAATTATTTATAAAATACGGATTATAGATAAAAGATAATTCAAGACATATTGATGAAATTGAGATATGTTCTTAGCAGTTGCTGCTATGCAATGAGCAAAACGATTTTGTTAGGCTCGATTATCCAGCCGCACAAGTGGTCGTCATAATGGCCCAATGCAGACCAATTTTATCAAATTCTAAATTTAATAGTCTTTATTAAAATGGATTTTTGGTCAAATTTTTGTTGCACTGTTATGCTTCATTTTAGTGCGATACAACGCCCCTCAAACAGACCCTCTCTTCCGGAAATGTTTTTAGCGCGAGAGCGACTTTTTGGTAAGAAACGCATAGTTTGGAGGACATTAAATATTCATGAAGTGCAAAAAACAATTTTTTTCATCAAGGGTGGTAACAATTTGTTACGAAATAAAAAAACTGCATTTGTGGTCATTTTAAAGTTTTTAGGGGGTTACCCCTTTAAAGCAAGTGAAAGCAAGTGTAAAGTTTCATAAAGAATGGTGCGATAACTGCCTGAACGAGTTGAGTAAATACAAAGTTTTTGATAAGAATTAAACACCGATTGAATAGAACTGAATACATGTGAAAAGCATTTTAAGCCAGAAGATATCGTAATTTGTAAGTATAATATTGCTTGATCACTTCTTTCTTCAAAAAAGCGAGAAAGATTATATCTTTAGTTGAAGGAAATAATTTTCGCGGTTTTTATCGATAATTTGCGAATTATATTTTGACTAGCAAAAAGTCAATAATACCCAATTTGTGAAAAAAAATTCGCGTGAATTGTATAAACAAATTGCAAAACACGATTTAGTTCCAGAAAAAAACATCAGAAAATTGCATTAACAAGAGAAAGAAATTCCAGAATGTTGAAACCGTCAAGGAAATACGAACACGTGACTTAATTGTAACTGATGTAATTGAGGATATGCCTGAAGAAAACATAAAATACAAAAAAAATTGAGGATGTTTTGTTGCATATTCCACAATTAGGATCTTTTACTGAATGGACAATGGAGTAATCTCCTACATATGTCGTTTTAATAGAAAAATAAGTATCCTGGAAATAAATGTTTATCCGGAAAAAAGTATATACAACCAAAGATCAAATAAACCGTATCTAATATATAAAAAAGAACTAGTGTAGCGTGTAAAAACATTTTTCCAGTTTTTCTCCATAAATTGCTTTTACACGCAATACTGCAATGATAAGTCTGTGTATTTACAAAAATTGTTGTGTTTCTCCATGTTGGAATTATATCATATTTAACACAAATATTTTGGATCGATCATTCAAAGAATGCTATTATCTCTATTTTTCAGTGCTATCTGGCCTATTCTAAAGTTGTACAGTTAAACTAAAAGCTAAAATTCCAATGTTCAGAGATTTAGAAAAGAGACAATACAACGCATACTCCTACCTAACCAATGTATACTCCTACCTAACCACGATTAAACTTCTGAAATATATGAAAATACCTTCACATTTCCCTATTAACTAAAGCTAACAAAAACAATACCTTTTCAGACTATTTTATCTTTCAAATCTTTATTCTGTTATGTTTTTATCTTTCAAATCTTTATTCTGCTATGAATTGTGGAAATGTTAAAACCCAAAACTCCACTCGTGCATCATGATACAAAAACCATGTATCTCTTCTTGTATTACATTCATCTATACTACTCAATTTTCTAATCTAAAACAAAAAGATATCAATCAAATACTGTCAAAACAATATAATAATGATCTTGCTACCTTCGTTTCCCTAAAGGCGAGCCTTAATAATAACAATCCACACACTACAATGAAATACCAAATAAACTGCTAGCTGCACATTTCTGAATAGTAGTCAAAACTAACTGATACGAAAAAGCTACGTTCAAACACATTTAAAAAATAGACGAACACATAACAGGTCTACATCGACTATCTCTCGGTTAGAATAGTTACTAATACCTATCAAGGTTGTTATTCTTTATTACTGAACTTAAAGCGTAAAAATATTAAATAAAAAATTAAAACAACAACAAAGAATTTAATACGCAGTGTCTTCATTTCTCTTTAAAGAAATGAACGTTGAGAAAATTTGATGAACTTTCGAACGCAAAAACATTGCATTGCCTTCTCCTCCGTGCGGCTTTATGATGTCTTCCTTAAGGTACAACACTCCATGAAGTAATAAAAACCCATAAGATGGAGCTAGTGATTCTCCTAATGTGAGATTCTCCCTATACTAATACGGAAAAAACAAACATCCATTGACGAACTTCCGGAGAAATTTTACCTCACGTTCTTTCTTTAAAAGTTAGGTAAGAAAAAAGCAAGATTGCGTATTAGTATAAGAAGATGGTTACGTTTTTCAAAAAAACTCAGGTACTGTTTACCACTTGCAAGTAAGGCAAGAGCTTGTTCAGCGGCGGATCTAGGGTATGTGAAAAATTGTGGAGGAGCACATTAACCTAATTTCTTATTTCAGTTTGTATCAGCAATGGGATTACCTACACGTTTTTCTTTTATGGTTTAATAGCTAACATTCTCCTCTACAAATTTTGACCCATTAGATCCGCCTCTGTTGTTATGAAGAACTTTGGAGTAGTGGTATATTACGACTTCCCAGCATGAGAACACAAACAGACTATAAACCTTTATCAGACCAAAGGGAGGTATTCAAAAACTAGTTTTTGAAGATTTATGCGAACAAACAAGATCCTACTGCTTTGATGTTGAGCTATAGGTGGTATAAGCGTTAGATGGAATGAAGGTCAGATCCAACTTGTTTTTTAACAGACACATGGAGCGGCAGTTTCAAATCTCATATATCGGAAACTTGTTGTTGTTGAGGTACCATCTGAAAAACGTCATGTGAAACGTCCCCCAAGGTCAATTAGGTTTTACAGAACTATATAGACAATATAGATGACTTTCCATGGGATGTATTGTATATAATTATTGGGGTTCTTTGCTCGATAATTATTGAATGTTCTAACAAAGAGTATTAATGATCAAGTTATTATCTATGAACATTTGCACGTATCTCTGCAGGTTACTTAAATGTTCTTTATTTACTTTGAATAAAATTCTGTGTATTTGGTTCCCTGAGAGTCATAATTGAACATAACTAGGATTGTTTTCAATAGACATTACCATTTATCTGTATTTTCCTAAATTTTATTTATTTTAAAATAATAAAATAACTAAAAAAAATATAATAATAATACGATTACCATCAAACGTCAGTAATTATTTAAGAACGATTATGAAAGAAGCAAAAAATGAAAAAAATAGCTGAGGAGAGAGATTCGTGCACGTAATATACTTATTCATGGAATGCAAGAGCACGATGTAGATAAAGATAAGGCAAAACGTTAACGTTACTTAAGAGGGCGTTAAAGGTAAAATCTTGTGTTTTACAAACTTTTTGTCAAGAACTTATATAAAAGTGTTTGGAAGAACGAGGGAAACGTTGTTTGTAAACTAAATCAACCAAAAAGGTCTACAAGAATTACACCTCGAACCTTACTGATACAAGAATTAACAGGATCGAGCATCTGTTTCATAAATGTCTTCTCAAATGGTCACTTGATATTTGCTCAAAAACAAGTCTCTGGATACGTTAAAGAAACTATATGTTAAATGCTACCCAGTAGGCACGCATTTGCCCTTTAGACGTCCACCTCTCGTCCACGTCCCATTAGGGACGTCCTCTAGACGTCCTTTGGACAAAAAGACTTTCTTTGGACGTCCTCTGCAAGTCCCTCTTGGACATACTGTATGTGCGGACGGATTAGACCCACTTGCAATGTCTGTGCCCAAGAGATAGAAAGTGGAGTATTCTGGCGCATCTCTTTTTCTCGCTATTTTAGTATGCTGCGCAGCTAGTTCAAATAATGTAAAATAATCGCTAAATAATGTTATGGATTTTTTGATGATGTCATCAAAAAATAAAATCGGGAATTTCCCTTTTTTCAAAAAAAATCCAAAAAAAAAAAAAAAATCGGGGATTTCCCTTTTTTCAAAAAAAAAAAAAAAAAAAAAAAAAATCGGGGATTTCCCTTTTTTCAAAAAAAAAAAAAAAAAAAAAAAAAATCGGGAATTTCCCTTTTTTCAAAAAAAAATAAAAATAAATAAATAAAAAAAATAAAAAATAAATAAATAAAAAAAATAAAAAAATAAAAAATTTTTTGTTCACTTTCAAATTTTTAATTTTATATAATAAAGATGTTTAATGCATTTAGACAAGGTTATATTAAGTTCATTAAACAATGTATAGAATGGGGTGTGATGGATTTGAATAGAATGATGTATGATGCAGCTAAAGAAGGAGATATCGAGATCGTTAAACTATGTGAAGAATGGAGTGCAACGTATTATAATGAGGTGATGAAGAATGCAGCTAAAGAAGGTGATATTGAAATTGTAAAATAATGATGATAGATCAGAAAAAAGTTTTGTCCACTTTCAAAAAACAATTTTTCTAAAAATTTATATATATAATAAAGATGTCTAATAATCCTTTGATGAGTCAAACTTATAATAGGATGATGTCTGATGCAGCTAGAAAAGGTCATATCGAGATCGTTAAATTATGTAAAAAGTGGGGTGCGACGGATTTTGATATGACGATGGAGAATGCAGCTTTTAATGGTCATATCTCAATTGTTAAATTATGTAAAGAATGGGGTGCGACTAACTTTAATTTGCCGATGTATGTTGCAGCTTTTAATGGCAACATTGATCTTGTTAAATTATGTAAAGAATGGGGTGCGACGAATTATAATGTTGTGATGACGTGTGCAGCTAGAGAAGGTCACATCTCAATTGTTAAATTATGTAGAGATTGGTTAGGTTATGATATTATACATGAAGAGTTATTTCGTTATCACCACAAACGTAAGTTTTCAACGACATTGTATTATGATTTGATAGAAGTTGTGATGCATCCAGATAGAGTATGGGATTGGTACTTTGATGAAGATGAGAAGAAATTTATAAATGAATATTTTCCGTAACTTGAATGATAATAGTTATTGAGAGTTTGTTTCTCATTTGAAATTTATAATTTGGGTATGTGGTAGTTTTGAAATTGTTAAATTATGTAAAATAATGATGATAGACCAGGAAAAAAAAATCAATAAAAAAAAAAAAAAAAAATCTAAAAATTCTGTCCACTTTAAAAAAATTTTTTTTTTCAAAAAAAAAATATATATAATAAAAGGATGAGTGAAACTTATAAAGATTTAGTGATGCGTACAGTTAAATTATGTAAAGAGTGGGGTGTGATGGATTATAATGATATGATGATACGTGCAGCTGGAGAAGGTCATATTGATATTGTTAAACTATGTAAAGAATGGGGCGCGACGAATTATAATGATGCGATGTGGTATGCAGCTAGACAAGGTCATATCTCAATTGTTAAATTATGTAAAGAATGGGGTGCAACAGATTTTAATGATGCGATGTATGCTGCAGCTGAATACGGTCATATTGAGATCGTTAAACTGTTTAAAGAATGGGGTGCGACGGATTATAATAAGACGATGAAGCATGCAGCTATATACGGTGATATAGAGATTGTTAAACTATGTAAAGAGTGGGGTGCAACGAATTATAATAGGGTGATGGAGTGCGCATCTTTTGGTGATCATATTGAGATCATTAAACTGTGTAAAGAGTGGGGGCTAATAACTTGATGAGAAGAAATTTCTAGATGAGTATCTTCAGTAACTATTATCATTCAAGTTACTGAAGAATGTGATATCCTCTATGGTGTTCTATTCGTATATATAAGCAAACATGTTTACCACTCTTCCAACGTTCTATAATGTTAGGCCAATCATCTTTATTTATAACATTATTTTCTTCATCAATTATCTTAACATCACCCTTTTCTTTTGGATACCAAATAAATAGCATTTTTGTTTGTCTTCGAATATCCTTTGGTATAGCTGTATAAACTTGAGATATAAACCAGAGACTGTGTTTTTTATGACGTCCTGATATAGCTAGATTAAAAAGTATGCTTCTTCTTTGATTAAGTTTTTCATCAGCTATACAATCATCAACGATGAAAAGTGTCTCGTGGTTTTGTAAGAGAGTTGAGAATTTTTCGATCCAATCAAACAATCCTATTGTTTGTGTAGGTTTAATTAGAAAAATATTATCATCTTCCCATAAGGTTTGACATGATCGATAGGTATCATTCCATTTGATAGTAGGACAGATGATGATAATATATTCAAAATGTTGTTTGAATTGGGTTTGTAGAAGCTTTAACACCAACTCTGTCTTTCCACATCCAGTGGGTCCAGAGAAAATTGCTGTACAAGGTTCCTTTACATAGTCCATTTATTTAGTATCCAACACTCTCAAAACGCCCATCTTCAAAGTTGACTTGTCCATCTTGCAAAACATAGAGGTAACAATTGATAGATCCTGCAGTTTCTGCTTTTTTTGTGATCGCTAATGTCACACCATCACTCGTGTTCTTGAGTTGTCTCCCTGTTCCATGTAGCTTATTATCAGGTGTGGTTCTAAAATCAATGAACAATGAGTAACTCGTGTTGTAAAATTCTGCTGGTGATATACTCGTACGCTCATCACCGCTAAAATAACACCAAGAATTTTCATACATATCTTTAGGCAACAAACCCTCTGTATAGAGTTGATTTGGTTGACCTTCTACCGTGATGTTTACTTTTGATATTTTCGGATTGTAGAACTTTTCATTATCAAAAGCGTAAGCTTTTTGATTATTAGGTTCTATGAAGAGCATCAAAATACCTTTTAGACATTCACTTGGTACATTAATCTGTATGTTCCACACGGGGTCTTCTTTTTTGAGGAGTATTACGGGATGTTTCAAGATTCTATCATAAGGAAAAGAGCTATTCATGGAAGCAGTCTTAACGTTTTCCTTGAATTCTCCATCTTCTATTTTATTGAATTCCAAAGCGATGTTAGATATGGTATAGGAGCCATCAGGATCCTTCTTTGATGCTCCGCTTCCTGTTCCAGCATCTCCGATCACATTTCCATAAGGTGAAAATTTCAGTTGAAAACTGAGTCGATCGTCAAGCTGTACAAATGGTAGGTGTTTTAAGATATCATAATATTCCCACAAGGGTATCACAAATCTATTTCCATGAGCATTAGCCAACGCTGTTTCACTCGCACTACCACTTGTTCCAGAAGTTTTAACTCGAAGTTTAAGTACATTTCCTTCGGTATCTACCCCTTGTTCGATCTTCAGAAGTTTTCGTTTCTCTGAATCCCACTTATCTGCATAAAGCTGATAGATATCAAAATCAGTGATATCTTGTATGATATTCCCCTCATATCCAATTATAAGTTGAGTAATCAAACTCTTTCCGAGATTGTTCATGATATATCTAGTCGTATCCGTACTCTTCAGTTCAAAATCGAAAGTAAGTTTCAAACTTCCAGTTTCTATAACATCATTCTCACCTAAGTTTGGTATATTTACATGTAAGACCTGGTTCTGATCGATGGTGCTTGGGATGTAAGCTATTTTAACATGTTGTCTTGAGGCTTTTATACCAAAACGAGTTCTATATTTTTTATTAGGGTTTAAACTTTTACCATATGAAGTCATCTATTATATATAAGAAATGACTGATATTTTCGATAATCCTGGATATGATGAAGGGGGGGAGGATGATGAAGACGATCCATATCTTGTCTCTACAACATCCGATCCCATACAACCGAGTGGAACAGATGTTGGTCTACCGGAAGTAACTACAGCAACGGCTGATGCGCAGAAGGGTTTAATTCGCATGAACTTGGAGAGTCTGTATATACATCTTGACGTTCAAAGCTCCTTGAACCTTATAGATCTGGAAAATTTTAAACTTTCGAAATACAAAGGCGTTCCTCGGTTCGAGTACTATAAGGATGGAGATTGGGTTAGACTTACTGATAAACGTAATGGAAAATGGTTGAATAAGAAGACGATCATCAATGTTATTGGAAAGACCAGGATTAAAGATGTGCTTAAACTAGGCACTCCTCTACAAACAGAGGATATTCAGATGCAGGATCTTGGTAAGAAGATCAAGATATATAATGAGGAACTCAAGGAGATAAATCAGGAGATATCAGAACAACGGCGAGCTCTCAATTTAGATCCTGAAGATATAGAGGGGAAAGAAAAACTTGAACAACTGCTTGAAGAAAAAAAAGGAATTGAGAAACAAAAATCATCACAGATCTCACGAATAAAAGAGACCATCACCAAGATAGCGGATAGCGACACATCGTTAGGTGAGAAACTTCAAATTCTTTTTCGAGAGCAAGGTATTACGATTACGGCAATCATAACAGCGCTCGGATTCGTTATATCTACAATTGTAACTTCATTAATCGGAGGTGTGGGTATGGTAGTTGGTGGAAAACCACCGGGAAAAGGTGGAATTCAGCAGTGGATGAAAAAGCAACTCGAAGCTCTTGGACGACTACTCGGAAAGCTTGGTGCAAAGTTTGGAGCTGCATTACCTGGTATCATTGGAAGCGTTGTAAGCTGGTTATTAAACTTTCTGGTGAAGGGAATTATGATATTAAGTTCAAACGTCTGGTTACTCATTGTTTTCCTACTAGGTTTAGTTTTAAAATTTAAAACCTAATTTTAAATCTTTAAATTGAAATCTTCATGTGGAACTGAGTGAATTTTTGATCTTTCAATGCTCTAAATACCGATAGGAAATTGGTTACTAAGAAAAGTAAATTCCAAGCAAAATAAGTGATACTCCAGAAATAATTAAAGCTTGCTTTTCCTCTTCATGTTGTTGTGTTGCATTAGATATTTCAGGTAATTTTATTTCAATAGGAGAGGGTTTTTTTTTTATCTCCCCATGATGTTTTGGATGAAAACCAGTAGTTCTCTTACCTTTTTACCTTATAAGATAAGTTCCGAAAGCAACACCAAAATTTGGGTTTGCTCTAGCATATTTCAAAACATTTTGAAATTCTGTGATCTCTTGTTGTATAGTAATTTTTTTTAGAATGATTTTTTCTAGAGAAGTTGAAAAAATCTTTTGAGCATCTAAAGCACGTCCTGTATCACCTATAATATCCGATCTAGCACTAGCTTGTGATTCTAAAATTAGATAAGTATAATATCGTATAGATTGTGATAACCTTCGCAATCGGGCACGTGTTAATCCGTTTACATGAGTTTCGAGCCACATTTTGATATTATCATTACCAATATTAATTCGTGATAGATATCGCCAATACGTAGGTTCTGGTATGATATCGAATTCTCTAGAAATACTTCGAAAAGCAGTCTTATTATATGAATGTTTTCTTGGATTAAAGGTAAAATCTCCAGGTAAAGGTACATCCATTTCCTATAGAATAAGACGAGTTTGTAGGTATGTATGAAAGCGAAAAATAGATCGTATCATTGGATTCTTATGATTAAGATGAAAGGTTGATATTCCACAACCTATAGTACTTAACCAGAAACTAAATGAAAGTTGTCCAAGATAAAAATCAAACGGTTCTCCGAAATTATCATTCGCATTAGGTTGAAATGATAGAAAGATATTACGAAAGTTTACAGCGAATGAGGAACTATCTTGGTCAACAACGATTCGTTGTTGCCATAATTCCTTTGATGATATTAAAACGCTAGGTTTACCATAATCAGGTATATATTTTACTTTTGAGTTAAAACTTAAAAGATTATTCCTTTCTTATATGTAATAAATGGAGCAATATATGTATGTGAACAATCTTGGTAAAACACAATTACCTCTCGCTTTGAAAACGGGAACTGAATTGTACTTATCTAATGCTTTGATCATAGTCCAATGGTTTAATTTAGATCAGAATTCTCGCATAATCACATCGAAAGATCAGAAAGCTACCGATATGAATCCTACATATATCGATTTTGAAAAAGGTCTTTACACATCGTCAACCATCTTCAGAAATATAAACGCGAGAGGCAACAAAACAGTTTTTGTAGATAAATATGCAGATGGGACTCTAACCTTATCTGTTACAAAGGGGTATCAAGCTGCAATCACGGATGGATTATTAAATCTTCTCGGATTAACGATGCCTGTACACAAACATTTCACAGCTGGATCTTATAGAACAACTCCAAATTTCTGTACATTTAAAGCGCTCCGCCTACACTGTGAAGAAATCGAATTGCATAACATGATAGAAAATACGAACATAACAAATACACTACACCATTTTGAACTTGCTAAAGGAGAGTATGAGTACGACGATCATATGATATATGATTATACTTCAAATCCTATATACATTGCTAAACTGAAATATCCAATAAATACCTTAACCTTTAAGATTACTGATGAGAATGATAAAGATGTTGATGTTGGTGTTAGAATGAAACTATTGTTAAAATAAACATATGGCAAGTTATGATTTAAACCCTAATAAGTTATATCCTGTTTTACCCACCAATGCTCCTCCTCCAGAAGACGAGGAATCACACTATAGACTTCAAATAATTAAGGAGACGGAAACACAAAACTATAGACTTCAAACAATTAAGGAGACGGAAGCGTTACTATCTAAGGAGATAGCATACAGAACGTCTCTAGAACGTAAATTTTCACGCTACACTATAGTTGCTATGTATATCTCTTACTTTCTAAATGCAGCGAGCGTTGTGCTTTCCGCTGGAGAAATCGCGTGTCCAATCTCTGATATAGATGTATCGATGAGTATTGCATTATGTGTGACGACTCTTGTTTTGAATATGATATTGATTATAATCCAGAAAAGTGTCTCTGTTTTTGATGTGAAAAGACAGAAAAATCGTGATATTTCTATAACTGCTCAAAACATCTTAGATGGTTTGATTATGCTTATATCAAAGAGTATAGAAGATGGAAATATTGATCATTATGAATTCACACGCATTATAGGAGAGAAACAACGTTATTTGAGTAAGAAACAAGAACTGCGATCTAGATCGAGTAAAGCAATTAAACAACTTTATGATTACCAGAAAGAGGAGCTCTTAGAGCTTGGGAGAAAACAAGGTCGTGAAGAGATCGCAAAAAAGCTCGTAACTGGTTCCAATATCCCGGATGAAGATGTTACATAATCTATGAATCACCACCTCCCTATGTTTTGTAGTTTGATAAAACCACATATCAGCATAAAATTCATCTATATCAGATTCATTAAGAAGACTCTTATCCACGTCTACTCGCTTATACCAACCCTCCTTTAGATACACTTGTAAATAGTAATTATGGTTTTTCTGAGTGTATATACTTCCGATTTTCAATACACCTGTTACTTTACAGTTTTGATAGAATGGTATATCACCGTTAAATTTTGTTTTAATATCACCATCCCACACGATAAGTTTAGGATTAATCCAACCCATAGTGGTGATCGGTTTACTTGTAAGAGTTTGAAAAAGATCCTCTTCAATGCGATTTATGATTGCTATATAAGCATCACACCACTCTTTATCATCTATCACTTTGAAACCCATCTTCCAAACCGAACTTTCGTTATATCTTGATATACCAGAGGAATAACAATTCTTAGATGTTTTGATTAAGAGCGGAATGATTTTACCCGGTTCCTTCTCATAACCTATATAATATCTAATATCAGTTTTGTTTGGTAAAATAGGTTCTGATACAATGATTTTAGATTTATCAATTGTGTAGATGTCTGTAAGTTCTATACTATTAGTAGAATTTAAATCTATTCGTGAAATTTCAAGTTGTCCAAATCGTAACATCTTTATTATTGTAAAAACAACTTCCAACTAGCATTCATTTGTTATAGAGCATTGTGTTATAATCTACTTCAACTCCTACGATCTCACCCGTTTGAACATCAATTTCCACACCTTCTGGTGTCGTATGAATATTTCTTCTTGGTGGTGGTGCTTTCCTCGCGAGTTGACTATTAAATGTCTTCAAGGCGCAATCCTGGCACTCTTTCCACTCTGTTTGAGTACCAATACTACGTTGGTTTTTTTTATATTTCACGATCTTTTCTCCTCTCAAGAGAGCACTAAGCTCATCTATGTTTAATGTAGAATATCCTCGAATACCTTCTTTTTTTGCTTTCTCTCTTAACTTATTCAAAGTAGACATCTTTTATTATTATTGTAAGACAACTTCAAAACTACCACTTTTTCACATAGTCCGGAGGCACTTCCGTATCCTCAGGAATCAGCATAAGTTCTTCCCGAACGAAAGCTCTCTCGGGTCCATCTTGGAGGTAGTACAAAATACGTTGTCCTGGATACTGTAAGATCTAACGCAAGCGATACGTTTTCCGACTCCAGTTGTTGTCCGTTGCACGACGTCTTATGTCATCATGTTCCTCACCTGGTTGTAAGAGATAGCGATACAACCCTGATTCAATCAAAGCGTCTTCTTTCGGATAGAATTCGACTTTTAACGGAACTTCCTCAAGCTTTATCGCTTTGGATGGTTTCATACCCGTCCTCGAAAGCACGGTGTTGTTGAGTTGTTTCACACTTTTCTGGTAGTATCGGATCCATGTGGTACTCTTTTTCTCTGGATCCTCCATCTCTTGCGCATCTTGTATTTTGAAGAGTTTCAGAGCTAGAGTTTTGTTAAAATTTTCCACAAAGGCTGTAAACTTATGGTGATACTTTGTTGTAATTCTCTTCACTTTGACGTCGTGCTTCTCAAACAGTTTGCTTGTTACCGACTTGAACTCGGAACCATTATCAACATGGAATTCATCCGGATATTTCAGAGGTCCTTTTTTATAGATGTCAGCAAACATCTCGACAACGTCGCTCGCTTTCTTCGTTCTTAGAGGTCTGCTCGCTTTATATCCTGAAGCGATATCGATAACATTCAAAACGTACTTGTACGTATTCTGGTAGACTTTGTCATGAGGTAAAAACATGAGATCCGCCTGATGTATCTTGTTTACCTTGGTTACGTAAAAATGTGCATGATCAATATGTTTAGGACGAGGTAGATGGATCTGCCATAACGCCTGTTTAACAAGCCAGTGTATGACTTCCTTCTTTTTTAAACTAGATCTCTTCTGAAGCTCTTTAACAGCTTTGCGACCTATCCAAAGGTTTTCAGGTTGGTAGTAAATCTCACTCAGTTTGTTTTTTTCACTCATTTATTATATATAACGATGATACACAAAAAAACCTAAAATACTTAGACTTCCTCCAATAAACATCAACTCACTTAACTTTTGTGGTTCAGAAGGTTTATAAAAATCGCTGAATTGAGGTTTAGGAGGTAGAGGATTAAGATGTTGTTTTGTTATTCGATAATATTCACGCATACCTTCATCAAGATCTCTTATATAATTAGTTGCAGCGTTTCTTTCTCGTAGTTTCTCGTTTATCCATTCTATTCTATTATGTTCCTCTCGATTCGCTTTAGCTTGAGCTTTTTGAAATTCTAATACTGCCTTTGCTCTTTTACGTCGTTCTTCCTCTGCTTCTTCAGCAGAAGAATGATTCATGAGAATTATCCACAAAACCCGAAACTTTACGCCATTATTAAAACCCGTTTTCTTAGCGAACCAATTAAGAGATCGAATTGATGAGTGGGCGTTACAGAAATTTCACACACGTAACAGAAACGGGTCATAACGAATTCCGATACGCAGGAGAGTGTTATGAAAGGGTTGAATTAATTGCCACATTACACACGGACTGAATATGACAGACAGACACGGGAAAACTAGAGATCATCTGCTTCGCAGCGCTGACCAATAAATGCATAGAGAAAAGAGTTTGAAAGAGTTTTTTGTGTTTACATTGATACTAGATTAGCGTGTAAAAACATTTTACAGTTTTGCTCCATCAAATGTTTTTACACGCTGTACTGCCATATGATAAGTCTGTGTATATACAATAATAGTATCGGGTCAAACCATTTTGAGTTCAGTACGGCTCTCATGTAAACGCACTTTTAGGCGATGGTTATATGGAAGCTGGGACGGGACGTTTGATGAAAAAGCGCATGAACTAAATAATTATATTATAAATAAAGGTCTCTTGAGTCCCGCCCCTAAGCAGCCACTTACTAGTCCAGTCATCTTTCTTCCTTAAACTGCTAATACCTCATCGTTGCGGGATGCTGTGCCGAGACCAGACAAGACGGAGTAACCACCCCACCCTATTCACCTCTAACTCCGTGGAAATCTCCTTTTTGGGTGTTTACATCAATTATTGAACCTTTTCATAAATTACGTCACAGCATCCATTGCCTTGCTTATAAGATAAATGAAATAATAATTTGTATCGTTTAAAGAGATCACCTAACGTTTAACTTTAACTCTTGTGAAGAGAAATATGAACGATAGCATTTATTCTCAGTGGTAGAAAGGAAGTAAAAAACACCGAAATTTCAAGAATGTGTGAGACTATTTATGACTGTTCAGTCATGAATATGAAGACCTAATTCCCCTTTGAAATAGAGAAACCTTGGCCTTGCTTAAGGTAGAAAGACCCTCAAAAAATTATTTTGGGAATGAAAGTACATATGACAATTTTGATGTTATATATGGATCTAGTATGTTATTACAAGTTTGAAACAAGTTTGAAATTTTTTGTAGTAACCATGGTTACCATACAATAATGGCAGCAACCCTAAAAATGCTACGTCCTTGAATAAAGGTTCAGGATGATCTAGAAGTTGTTTCAAGCTCAAATTTTCAAGAAAAGGACTCATAGGATAAAGGAAGGGGATGAGTGAAACAGAATTTTCCTAACTACTTTTTTTCAGAAATGCCACCATTTTAGATTTTGAGTATCAAAAATTCAGCTTTTTTCCATTTTTGAATCCTCATAATGGCCAAACTGTTGAAAAATTTAAAATTCTGATTCACTCATCCCCTAGCATTTATGATTAACTACAACTACTGAAAATTTCATCGAAATCGGTCAAGCGGTTCTTTAAATATTCTTCTTCAAAGGTTCGAAAATTGAATATTGAGAAAAATGGCTTTAAAAAAAAAAACGTAAAAAAAAAACATTGATACACATTAAACATAGAGTGAAAACAGGTACTAAAGACAACTAAAAGCCACCAGCTTCATACATTTTGCCCTCACTGGCTTTGTTTTTGTCTTGTTTCTTCTTTTTCACTCCTCTTATTACTTTACGACGCATTTTCATCGATTCTTGAAACTTGTAATTTGCATGGTACAAACGTTTTTTATTTTTTGCACGACAACCGTCAATTAAAAATCTACCAGGAACAATTCCCAATTTCTCGTAAATCAATACAGTTGCTTTTCTACCATAATTGAAATTTGCTACAGCATCGTAAAGCCCAAACCGTAACTGGTCCATTGTGCAAAACGTCGTTTTCGGTATTCGGTCCCAGATTGTCTTGTTGAATGACTCGTTTTGGTTTTGAGTTTTTCCATGCAAGCATTTGGAAAGCAATTCATCAGAACTCAAATCGTTATAAATAGGCTTCAAGTACTGCGTAACTATTGACATGGGTAAACCAGGTCCAGCCTTGTATTTCACCGTTTCATCAACTTTAGACTGCTGAAATTTACACCAACTATTTTCTCCCTTTGGGCAATGGTCGTGCCACTCATTTTTTTCTGATGATGCTACATGAAAAAGTGTGGCATGAATGGCCCTTTTCATTGACTCTAAGTCACCAACATTATTTCTGATAGCCATTCCGTAATAGTTTTGAAGCTTGTCAATGGTGTGGTCAGTTAGTTTCCCCTTACCACCAAGCCCCTTTGTTGTTTTCTTCAATTTGCGGAGACGTGTTCCCACTCTCTTTTGTACATGACCGATGCACTCAAGTTTGGAAATGGTTATGCCAGGATATATGTTCTTCACTGATTCAAAACTTTTGCTGTCCCCATCACCGTAAAACTGAGAATAACGTTCACCATAATTCTCTACGGATCGACCAAAAATTCTTTTTACTCCTTCAACTTCCATACCTGCAGCAGATCCTGAATAATTTATTGTGCAACTGTGGTTTTCTTTCCTTATCTGGTATTCATCTATGTTCGTGTCTTTCAGCTTTTCGATGTTGTTGCAAACTTTACAAAATTTGCTCATAGGTTCAGTGTCTAAAATTTTTCCACTGTCCATGGAAATAACATTCATGATACCGTTATGAGACGAGTACCCTCGTCGTTGCCAGGTTCCGTCACAAGATACACCTACATCAAAACTTTCTCCAACAGGTATAGCTTTTAAATCACGCAGTTCTCCTACAGCATCAGCCATCAATTCTTCAGCAACAGTTTTTGATGCAGAGGAGCAAAGTTTCATCGCTTTGCGGTAGTATTTTGCCGTCATCGGTTTAGGCATGTTCATTAGCATACAGAAGGTCTCTAAGCCACTGTGACCTTGACCAATGGAACGCATAGCATAAGTTAAACGTAGATTCGCATCATAACACTTATCTACTCTCTCTGAACTGCAAAATTCATGCACAAATTCACAGTGTTCACACGACAGCTTGTAGAAACTGGCAGAACCTTTTTTCTGAGATACATTTTCGGTCAACGAAAGCGACGCGTGGCGATGACAATTTGAACACGAGAGTAATTTAAAAACATCACATAGCAATGAAATATCCATAATCCGGTAACCAGTAGTATTCTGTTTATGTTTGGAAGGTGTAATGTTAATCAATTTCCTCGATGAAGCACTGCCGGTTGGAGTATCAGGATATACTTCGTTTGTAGGGGTGACAGGATCAACAACTGGATCAGCTGTTACCTTGTCAGATATTGGAGTGACGTTAGGGTTTCCATAGAATTTTTTCTGTCTTTTCTTTCGAAACTTGTTTTCTTTTTTGTTTCCCATTCCAAAGTTTTCTTCTTTTTCGTTGGAATTGTATGATTTCCTGGATTTACAAGGACAAAATCTTGGATCCAGGGGAGCATCAACTAAAGACTGTTGGTAGCATTTGAAGAAATCTGTTATTGTTGTTTCAAAGTATAGCTACGCAAAAAATAAAGCAAGATCGATAGAATTTTCACCGCCCATTTTACGGGGGTATTATGCCGGTGTAACACAAGAAAAACAGCATTATAAAGTCGGGGTTTGGGCAATTTTTGTACATTTGCGTATTCCACCTTGGCTCATGTTCTTGTTTATATCTCAAGATCTATAAACTTTTATAAAAAACGGTTTTCATTTTCGAAATCTACGATAAATTTTGCATAAAAATAACCAAAAATATTTTTTTTCAAATTTTTCGAATTTTTGAGGGTCTTTCTACCTTAATCCTCCATCTTACATCAAAAACAGAAAACAATCACGTACTACTGTATGTATTTATTGATCGTGTAAACAGAATCAGTTTAAACAATCGTATACGATTTATGGTATACTGCAAATCCGCCCCTAAAATGGATAACGTCTGTCCCTTTGATTTTTTATTAACGGTTCAAGTAACTGCTTGCCATCCTTGTTTTTCAATATTTACATTTCGGACGCTATCATTAGGTTAAAGATATTACTAAAAACAACTATTTATAATAAATATACTTGATCAAATGAATTTGTAATGTATGCTAATTTTTAAACGCAGCATTCCTGGATAATGACGAATATACGGTTTAGTGACGTAGAGGTGTTAAGTTTTGAAATTGTAGACAATGTGTACATTATTTTGTTCACTTATTTCGATGAAAATTGTAGTACTGCTCAATCTCAATCTCAATCCCCTCTTCGGATTTATATTCAGATTTCTGTTATGACTTTTCTAGGACCTCTTGCTGAGGAACGGTATGCGAATTTTATTTTAGCAACATCTTTACCTCCCTTTATGTAATCATGAATCATTGATTCGCAATTCATAATTAAAATCGCTTCAACCAATCACTGCCTATTCTAACAAAAGCGTATTGTTGTCGAACAAAATGAATTAACTTGTTAAGATGCTATGTTTATTTATATAGGAACGGAAAATGGCGGCAGTAATTACGGTGAAAGTAAACGAAAAACATTTCAGTGTGTATGGGGAGGGGAGCAATTTTCTATTCATAGTTGTTTAAAGATTGATGTTGTTAAATTATTTGTCGAATTACACTAAACTAACTCCACTAAAAAATGACGGGGATATTATAGAATGTGGAAAAATATGGCCTTACGTTTTATCATTCTGGTCATTTTTCTTACGTTTCCAGGTTTAGGTAAGTTTATCTCTAACGTTAGAAATCTTGGCTAACATGCAGAATGACTTCTAGTTAGGGTTAGGTATAGTTTTCTATTCACTTTCTTATTATCTCTTATTATGTTATTGTATCTTAATAAAAATAGGGCATTCATAGGGCAGGCATGGAAAATATATTCTGTTCGGGTCAGCAATGCCTCATAAGTAGGAGGTGGTCAGTCCAAACTTTTTTATCACCTATTTTTATCATTTTATCATCAACGTACATCACCATGTGATCTTTTCATGAAACTATATAGGTGCAAATGTGACTTTAATGTTAGCGTTAGTTTCATTTGTAACTTAACAGTTATGATAGGCCAGTAGAACTTGACCGGTCAAATTACAAAAATAACATAAAAAAAATAAAATCTCCAAAAAAAATAACTTCTCTTATATACTGGTACCAAAATCCCACTGGATGCGTCACCGGCATCAGTATGAGCTAAGATTCTTGATAAGGTTATATTCCCTAATTATAAGTAACGTAAGATTTTCAAGGGGAAACTGTTTTTAACTTATTATTGTTAAGCTTTCTAAAAAATATTATTACCTTTCTAACCTGGACACGTTAGAATAAATGCCTATGAGGAAATAATACACACTGCAATAATATCGAATAGAAAACAATGGTGGCATTGTGTGAAGATGATGCTGAGGCTAAATAACTTTTTCATTTAATATAAGCTTTATGATTTTTCTTGGTTTTTATTTCTTAGCATTTTATGATGTTTTTAAAAAGTTTGTTTGTGAAAAAAAACATGCATCATTCTCATTAATTATATTAACAAATTTTATTCTAAACAAACCCAATCAGCTTATATATGTTGTCTTAATGTATCTAATGTAAACCATATATTCTACAAGAATGATAACATGAGGATCAGTAAATTTTGCTAGATGTTGAAGTTTTTATGCATTTACAGAATTTAACAGAAAAATTATTAAAACTCTGCCGTGGTAAAACTTTTGCATTTCTGTTGATTTTCCTGATGACGAACTTGATGCGTAATAATTTGAAGTTAAAAAATTCTTAACATTCTCCAATGTACCACAAAATTTCCATGAATTAATTTAATATGTATTGAAAATTGCCTATTTACCTCAAGATTTCTTGTTTGTTCATTGTATATTATGTGGTTCTTTATTATTTTTTGAGGAAATAATTTTTTTTTCGCCACACTGACCTTCACAAGAAATAGTTTTTAACTGTTTTTCATAAAAAACACAAACACAGAAGTTAACAATAGGAAGGAAATATTGAAGTAAAAAGATATATATCTAAAACAACCTTCTTCCTTTGCTGCTCCCAAAACCTTCATCAAAATCTGTCTTATGCTTGTATTCAATTTCCGCACATATATAAAAACACGAATCTTCTGTGTGATACTTATCAATGTTGGGTTTTTCTTTCAGATTGTGCATCATTTGTTGAACCATCTGTTGATACAATTGTCACAGCGAACCAAACCAAACTCCAGACAATCGGTGTTGCTACATTTCGTTGGAGGTATACCGTAAACAGTGGTGATAGTGGCATACAAGTGGATTGTCGTTATTATCAAGGGTTTGAGACCATTCACGTTGTAAAGAAAGCTTCACAAACAGCCCCACTGACCATAGAAAACACTGCATTGAGCAGTCGTATTGAGATAATCACCGATCCAAATGATAATGGAGTTGTTTCATTTAAATTGAACAGAGTCTCAAAGAATGATCCAAGAGTTTTCGATTGTCGACTTCTTTTTGTTAGAGACGGGAAGGCTAATGAGGCAAAGAGCAAAATGATCACACTGAATGTTCTTGGTGAGTCATTGGTGTGTGAAGAAATTTGAAAAGCTTTTCTGAAAAGATTTTAATTGTAGAACAATCTTTATTCTAGATCGACCTACATTTACTAACTGTCTTCAAAATGTGCAAACAGTTGTTGCTGGAAGCACTATCAACTTCAAGTGTATTGTCACTGGAAATCCACGTCCTTCGTTACGATGCCAGCTTTTAAATCTGCAAGGTGGTGTGATCTCATCCTACCCATCAGGTATGTTATTTTCCATTAGAATTTACTTTATTGAACAATTTCAGACCATCAACACTTCACCTTTTGGTTGGTTAGTTGAGTTGGTTAGTTGAGTTAAGAGTAAGCTAAGGCCGCATTTTTCTGTTACAAATTTTCATGGAGAAGTGATCTAAAATTGTTAGATAGACACACTCTTTGGGACAAGGCTCTTTCCCCATTTTCTGCCATTTACTTTTTTTATGATTGAGGCAAGATTACTTTTAACTAGTCTGCGTCACTGCAGTTTCAGGTGGAACAGATGTTAGGGCTGATCGATACCTGTCACATCCATCAGAAACGTTGCTAACGGACTTTTAGAAGACAGTAAGAATAAGCCATTATGATCCAGAAACAAAAATAGCTCTCTGTTTTTTGGAATGTCATAAGAAGTGCGATTACGATGTAGATAGGAAAACATTGTTATGTGATCTGTCAGATCCTAGCTATGATATGACATCTCAACATTCACAATTTAATCACTTTCACATTGCTGGAAATTCGTTTTTTGAGATTTTGTGAAATAAGCAAATGAAATGAATCATGCAATTTCAAAAATCATGTGATATTTTTTCTATTCAATCATTTTAAATGTTATAACTTTCTTTCGGTTTTGTTTTAAAGGATCTGCTCAAGCACAAAATATCACTCAAGGATCATTTACTGCAAGCAAATCAGCAAGCTATATTTCATGTTTTGCAGAAGCAAAAGATACTGGTTATATTAACAAAACAACACCAATAACAGTTTACTGTAAGTCTGAAAAACATTTGCGATTTGTTATTTATTATAATTTAATTACTCACTGCATTTCCATACTGATTCTTCACTCGCTCATATCAAATTTTATGGTACATAGGCTTCCTTAGTTGACAAGCTATACATTAGAGAATTGATGTTTTTGTGATGTTGAGCAGGATGAAGAGAGGCTGAAATACCAATTTGTTATGAAAATGGATATTAGAATCGAATATTAGTATAATACATGCTTTCTTCTTTTTAAAGAATTTTTATTCTTCTTCTTAAAATGTTTTGTTTTTATTTCTTGAAGACAAATTTCTGAATGATCATATAATGCGTTTCATTCGATTTCTTTCTTAGCATCACCTTTTCGAATTGCAAACATCTCACAAATCGCTAGCTCTGAAGGCACTTCGATTCGTTTTCAATGGAAGCAGTTAACATTTCGAGAATCCAGTAATGTCCAATTACAAGGTTATAAGGTGGAATGGTGGGTTTCTTCTCAATTCACTGAATTTGAGAACAGAACCATTAGAACTCTTGGCTTACCAGGCCTCCCTCAAAATGACATTGATTATTATACTCAAAACACATACATTTATTTTGAAATGAGAGGCTTGATACAAAAAGAAACTTATACTTTTCGTGTCTATGGTTACAACGGATATGGCGATGGAACAAAAAGTTCAACCTTCGACGCCAATCCAGGATTTGCTGGGCGTAAGTGTTGTTCATAAAATTAATTTTATACAAATAATTGAATGACAAAAGAGGAGTGAATGAGCATATCTATTATGTACTGTCAAGCTTAGCATTTGTTGGTAGGCCCCAGTGGCGGATCGAGATGCAATTTTACTGGTAAGTGTTTTCAAAAGAATAATTGGAATTTAATTGTTAATCTGTTTTTAGAAAGTTCTCCTCCAAATTGGCCTAGAGCAGTTAAATTTCTGCTTGATCCGCCACTGGGTCACAAGGCAGTCAAAGAGCTTGAAAAGGCATTAGGACTGAAAAAGAAAAAGGTTTTACAGTGGCTTGCGTGTCAAGCGGTATGGCAGATCCATCTATCCCGTCCCAAAATATAAACTATGTACATTTTTACCTAACGAAATTTCATAAAATACACCAATCCGATATATTATTTCTCCCTGGTGATAAGGTCTATCAAAACACATATAAATATTTTCTAAATGTAGTCGACATTGTTTCAGGGTTTAAAGCAAATAGACCTTTGAATACGAAGAAAGCTAGCGATGTTGTTTACGTTTGCTGATATCTACAAGAAGGGGCCTTATGAATATACTGAGGAACTCCATGTTGACAACAGTTCTGAGTTCAAGTTTGAAGTTCAGACTTTAATAGAAAAGCAATATACAAGTTAAGAGAATAACTACCAAGTACCATCATAAGTTTCCAGCTTTCGTGGAAAACATTAACTTAAGACTCACGCTCAGATTTTTATTTAAAGAACATTAAAACGTGGGTAAAATATCTACAGTCAATGGTGAGACCACTGAAATAACTCAAAATTAGATAGACACTTACCAAAGCAAAACTAGATGAAATTACATTGCATCTCGAAACTTACCCAAAGGAAGACCTACCTGAAAGTTGGCTCTATCGATATCTTTTACAACTAGATGAAGAACATGGAAACGCAAAGAAACTTTGCTTATCATCTAGTCAAAATCCTAGTGCTCTTATCTGTATCATTTCTATCTTAAAAAGAGATTTCCGGGATTGAGAAATGCCAGACTAACGGACAGTAGTTAAAATTCGCATATGTAAAACTTTGTATCAGTATTGACTTTGCTTTCATAGGTAAAAGATTTTTAATTCTAACCATTTAATTTAATTTTAAGTCAAAGAATTAAATCGAGAGGACCTTTGCTTACATATTTTGCTTACATGTGTAACAAAATTTAGACCACTGTCAATTGTTAAGACAAGTAATTTTACATGCGTTTGCGGTTTAATAGATTGACTAGCTTTCTAATATTCTAATATTCAAGTTGGAATGATCCATCTTACGTTTCGTTATAATTAAAGACTGTTTCTGGATTAGATAACATTTCGTTATTTTTTAGTCACGAAAGTACTACATCAGTGGTTTTCTTCGAGATTTTTACAAGATTCGAGACAAAAAATCTGCTCTAGTATTATCGTCCGCATAATTATGAATGGTACTGTTAAGAAATAAGTCATTAAGAAATATATTAAAAATGACCGGTCCAGGGATTGATCTTTGAGGCACCCCTGATAAAATAAGTTTGCAAATACTATCCAGACCAAGTCGCTTGTTTCCTATCTGTAAGGTAATACAAAATCAGTCTCAGAGAATTTTGACTAAAACCACAGGCTATTATCGGATCATGTCGTACGTAACCAAAAGCTTTAGAGAGATCAATAAATATTCCCCCAACCATATAATTCTTATCAATTTTGCTTTCCATTTTTCGATTTAGCGAAATAAAACGAGTTGTGTACTGTACATTTTTCTACAGACGGACAAAAAAGGAGGCAATTGTTGATCAATGAAAGAAATTACTTGCTCCTTCGTGGCTCTTTTGTAAATCTTTCAGAAAGTGTTAAATATACTTACAGGTCTATGATTGTTGAGATTTGTTTTGTTTTTCCCTCCTTTGTCCAGGGAAGAGACTATGCTTGCTTCGCATTATTCAGAAATTACGATGTATTGATAATGAATTTTCTTCCTTTAAGACGTGCTATATGAGCTGTAATCCAACTGGGTGAGCAACAAGATTGTAAACAATTTCATATATTATTATTACAAACAGAATATTTACTTTCAGCATATCCCAAGCTTTTGAAATCTCTGGAATCAACATTATATTTAAATAAGGATGATAAACAACCAGTTGAAATAATTGCATCCGGAATTCCAAGACCTTCTGTTACATGGAAATTTCATAATTTTGCAAGTAATGAAGGAAGTTATACCAACAAGGGTAATGATGTATACTCTTTCAAATATACATTTCCAAAACTAACAAGAACGTCATGTGGATATAAGTTAGACTACACTATCAGTGGTTGGAACAACAGCGTCATCACTAAATCATCGACAGTGATTGTTAATTGTAAGTAGATATATGTGATAAATTCATTTCTTGAAATACTTTATCCCGATAACAAATGCATCCTTAAATTTGTGTTTTCTTAATAGTCACACCTGAAAAACCTATTGCTGAAACTGTTACTGAAATAAATGAAAAAATTATTAAAGTAACCTTGAAAGAAGTTAATTATGGTCAATGTTTGGTAAATTATACAGCAGACGTATTAGATAAATCGTTCAAAGTGATGAAATCAATTCATACCAAAACACCTTCTCTGGAATTAACATTCAATTCAAAAGAAGAAAGGCAAAATGCAACGATTCTACAAGTCACAACGTCATTTCTTGGAAAACAAAACACAATGCTAACAATTATCACTTTTGTTCCTACTGAAGCTCCATCTACAACAAAAAAAGCAGAAGGTGATTTTTTTTTGTTTTGTTTTTCGTTTTGTTTTTTATTCTATAATAAAAATAGCACTATACAGAGTTTATTTTCATAAAGATGTATGCCTCTGCTGTTCTTGGTGTAGGACATTTCTCCTTTTTAGCCATATAATAGTTTGGAATTAAACTGAATGATTTGGAGTAATGTGATGAGTTCTGCGGTTGTTTTTTACCATTCCTTTATGATTTCGTATTTTGGGGGCCTGGTCATATTCTCTGTTCGGTTTTCAAACCATTTGACTGAGGCTTGATAAATATTGCTTTAAAATTTTTGCCATGTGATACTTGCATGGGCATTTTACGTTATGGGTTTTACATTTTGAATGTGACCGTATCTCCCCAATTAAAACCACAAGAAAACTTACTATCACCCTGAATAATTGCCTGAGAAATTAAAAAACGTAACCTAGTGTGTCCTAGGCTTTAGAAATTGGATATTTTGCGATCACCAATAGAAACATTTAACCCGTATTCGAGCTAAGTTCATAAATTCTATAGAATATAATATTTTAAGGGTTAGAGTGAAAGTGTGACATTTCAAGCGAATACAATTTTTTTGATACAGTTGTAGACCTTATTTTCCACCGACTGCTATGGTTAATCATCCTTCCAAATTTCTAAACGTTGTCAAACTTTTACGAAAGAAGATATTGAGAGATGTTAACATTGACTCCACAGAAATCAGTGCCTAAAGTATGGTTACACTGCCCAGTGGGCACAAGGACGTCCCATGGACTTTCAGTTTGGACGTCCCGGATACGTCAAAAGTGAAGTCTAATCCGTCTGCTCAAATAGGATGTCCAACAGGGACTTGAAAAGGATGTCTGAAGAACGGATGCATGCCCACTGGGTGAAAGTTGATATAAGTGTCCCTTGTCTCTTCCAAAAGATGATACAATCAAAAAGGTAAGTGTGTCAGACCCAATAGGAATAGCCAATGAATTTAATAATTATTTCGCTAATATTGCACAAGATATTTTAAATAAAGGTAAGTTCAAAAGGTGGAAGAAAATTCTCACTCTTTCGCAAGAACCCATCAAAAAAACATTTATGATGAAACTGGTTGTTGATAAAGACATTCAAAACGCAAATCTCAATCCCCTAAAGTGTGTTGGTCCCTTAAATATTAACAAGACCTTCTTCGTCTTTTTTGTACCCTTTAGTGACATTTGCAATGATTTTTGTAACACAGGAATATATCCTGATATTCTCAAGTATCTGAAATAATCCCTGTTCACAAAAAAGACTCTCAAATTATCGTCATATATCTCTTTTATCGAACAGTAACAAAATTTTCCAAAAAATTATGTTTGCCGTGTATACCCCTTCCTTTAAGAAAACAACCTAATTTATTTATGAGCTACAATTTGGTTTTAGAAGTAAACATTCAACAAACCATGTTCTTATCTGTTTACATAATAAGATAGTGGATGCTATCAGCAAATGAGAACTTCCAATTTTTATCGACTTTTAAAAACACTTGGACACAATAAATCATGATATTATGATAAAAACATTAGAGCATCATGTAATGGGAGGAGTTATCAATGACTGGTTTAAATCATACCAAAGAAATAGAAAACATTTTGTGACCATTAAAAACCAAAGATCAACTGAACAAAACTAGAAAACTTGGATCCCCCAAACTTTAACTTAATGTAAAACTGAATGGTATAAAAGTCATGAGTCAAGTCAAGCTCTCCATATATCAAATACCTTGCCGTTCTGATTGATGAAAACTTTTCTTTCCAACCTCTTCATATTCATATTCTAAATGCAAGACTAATAAGGGCAAACAACCTTCTTGCAATGACTAGACATTAGTAGATTATTTGCCTCAAGAAATCCTTCTGCAAGTTTATTTTGGACAATCTTAATTTTGGTTGTCAAACTTGGGGGCAAAAGCTCACAGAGAATAATCGGACACAAGTTGTGCTTACCCTTGGTAAGAATTATCCATCCTTTAGTTCGTGCAATAGTATTCTGATCTGTATCGGGAAAAGCACCCATCTCAATTTTAACAAAAAACTCTCAATGTAGCATGTCCTCATCTTCTCGAAAGTTATGCGCTAAATGGAAGTAAAGTAGATTTCCAGGTGGTCCTTTATCTCCTAGGGAATATGATTTTGTGGGTGTTTACATGAGGTTTCATTTCGGGCGACATGAGGTTTTTGACAGATCGGTTTTTGGTTAAAACTTTTGTACTGTTAACATGTAAAAAATTCATGTCGGTCAAAAAGACGGGTATCAAAATTTCATGTAAGCCCGACCGACATGAAATTTAATTAATTAATGTTCAACTACGTATCCTCACAAAAAAAAAAAGATTTCTTGTAAAAATTTGTCGTGTCGTCATCTGTACGGCCACCCTCAAATGAAATGAAATATAAACAAAACACCATTTCATGTCGTCTTCATTTCATGTTGGCGATCATGCAAACACACTTCTTAGCTACTTTGACACTTTATGATACCCTGTTAACTTATTCGCATAAAGTTTGCAAGATGTTGGTATGGTTGCTCTCTTTTATTCTCTATGATCAGCTAGCAGCAGCAGAAATTCTTTTGCCCATTAGAACATCTAGTTTAGAATGTTTTGATTCATTTCGTCGTATGTACCATATGAAAATTTTTGATATATTAAGAAAGATAAAGAAAATAATCCAAAAAGACAAAAGCATGATACTTTTATTATTTTCTAATTTTGTTTTCAGAATGTTTCCAGAATTTCCTTAGTTATTGATAGTTGATATTGATCGTACAAAATAAAACGATTTTAACTAATTATGTGTCCTATAAGAAAAGAGATTGTGTCAGCCTATTGTAGTAAGGTCAATCAACACAACAAAAGAATGAATGTGGACGTACCTAAAAGATTAACTCACAAATTTATTTCACCCCAACTCACATTAACACGCAAATGACTCATGATTTTGAAATGAAAATGTTTTCAAATAGTGTAACTGTGTAACTGAAACTTGGCCTTACACCAATAGAGACAAGTCTCGAACCCACTTCTTTACCACCTTCATCTAAACCGCATGGCAACAGGACCAGTCCCATATAAACTTTGAAAAACCGTTCGTACCATTCCAGAGAGCACTAAAAACTGATAAAATTTGCTGCATAAAACATTGCCTGAGTATTTGTATCCCCACATAACTTATATGTTTTGGAATATGGCTTTAATATCTCGCCGTAGCAAAGGTGAATGAATTCTGTTACAAGCTATGTTCTCATTTAAGGAATATATGAGACCGCCTTCTTCGCTTTTATTTCAAAAAAGACAATGTTAACTTTTTAAAAAATTCCAAACGTCTATTTTGTATTTCTGTTGTTCACGTTTTTAAAATTAAACTGACTAACTGTTGTTTGTTTTGCACACATATTGATGACATGATAGTTAATAAATACAGTGCATTGAGTGGAATTTGTGATCAAGTCTATAAAACCAGGTACGCCTATAAAAAAGATTGAATAAAAATTGATAATAAGTTGTTAGGGTTAACCCTACCACTAAGGTTGTTCATATGAGGTAAGCTGACCCGAACTGCTGGTCTGGCTCAACTATTTTCATCTTACGTTCATTGTTTTACATACGCTGCCTTTCATTGTTTAAAATTGTTTAAGGAATTGTATTAAATTGAATTCTGTTAATGTTCTCCTCCAGTTAATTATTACTAATTATTACAGAACAGGCTGGGCCAAGCCGTTTGTGTTTGTTCATGTGAGAAAATTTCATCTCACCTCGTTGGGATTCCGGCCAAATCAAGTTAAAAAAATTTTCTATCAAATTAATGTTACAAGTAACAACACATAAAAACAAATATAACAACAAATATAACATTGAACATAAAAATATATTACCTTATTTCCTAAACACCTAAAGTAATAATAAGAAAGCAGGGGTGGTACGAGATCATTCTGTACACACCGATAGGGAAGAAAGTGGTAGTCCGAGATCTCAATGAGTGCGAGTTATTACTGGGATTTGGAATGTAATCACGGAGATAAGGAAATGTATAGTTGTTTCAGAAATTGTAGACGAAACAGAGTCTTCTACAAATTCTTCCATCGGAGAGGGATTCCAAACCTAGTTCTGCGTACAGTTTTTCTCTGGAACGTCCTCGAATACAACCTATAATTGCTAAACCAGCATTACACTGGATAGATTCCATGCGTTGCACATGAAAGGTAAGATTTTCTGGATTGTCATATAAATTTTCCCCATAGTCAAGGTGTGGTTTCACAAAAGCTTTGTAAATCTCCATTAACGTACGGAGAAGAAGATATGATCGAAGTCTAGTTAGTAAACCGATACTTTTGCTGAGATCTTATCAGCCCGATATTGACCAAATGCTAATTTACTACCAATGGTTACTCCAAGTGTTTTTGTGATGGTAGGCGTAGTACCACTATCCCATTAAAAAGTAAAAGTGGTACTTGAGTGGGGTGGGGGGGGGGGGGGGGTAAATTTTTCTGTGAAAAATACACGCCAACAGTCGATTTTAAGGGATCTAGATTAAAGGTTATTTTCCATTGCTGATCCCATTCATTTATACCAAGTAAATCGTGGTTCAACCTGTCTACACACGAAATTTGATTGTCCACTCTAGAAAACAATGATGTATGATCAGAAAAAAAATTTAAAGGTGATTTAAGATTATGTAAATCAAGAATAATAAAGGACCAAAGATGGAACTTTGTGGTACACCAGCAAATATCTGCACCTAAGTTGAAGATTTACCATTCAAAACAATTCTCTGTAGTCTATACGAAAATCGCACATTAGGGATAATAGTGGATCCGTTATACCATACATCTGCAATTTGCACACGAGTCCATCATGCTACACTCTATCGAAAGGCTTAGATATGACAAGAAAAACCGCGAGAGTGTCAATAGAGGGATTAGCATCAAAGTTTCTGAAAATATCATGTGTAACAATTAAGAAATGCAAGAATCATTCGTTCGAAATCCAAACTGACAGGACGAAAAACAGTTGATGGTCCTCGAAATAACTATAAACTGCATCATAAATACATTTTTCGAAAATCTTTCACGGAATAGACAAAAGGGAAACTGGTCTATAATTCTGGACAACACATTTATCGCTCTTTTTATGGCATGGTGTAATATGTTTCCCCTTTTTTAACAGATTGGGTGGTTGATTATTTATCTTGGGAGGAGGAAAGTATATTCATAAGTGGTTCAACTAAACTTACATCACATATTCTAAGCATTCTCACAGAGATGTCATCCCAACCACCAGCTTTGTTCACATGCAGCGAGCGAATAAGAAACAAGATCAAAATTTAAATGTCTCAAACGATGCTCTGTGATTACTTTAGAATGTGGCAGCACACTATTAGTTTTTAATAGGAAGCACTTTTGAGCAAAGAACGAATTGAAGATGCTAACTTTCTTAAACGTATCAGTAATAATATCATTGTCGTGATGAATAGGAGGAATTTGTGGGATCTTACGCTCATTTTAGAGACGATGAAATATGGACCACTACTTCTTTGGGCCGATACCGGTATCATTAAGTGATTTTGAAAGTTTTTCTGTTATTCATCCTTCGCCTTATTAATCTCAATTTTACTTCTAGGTTCACGGTTGTTCACTTTGCAGTGTAAATACATCATGAAGAAACTCAATGGGGTTAATTTTTCCTGGTTTCGAACCAGAATATATTTCTATTGAGAAAAGAATTGTTGAAGAATTCAACTCTAAGGGGGCGAAAATTCTTGAATCCGCATCAGCTCTTGCGAAATCCCATATTTGGTTTTCATATGATGGAGGAAAATAGATTTTGGAATCGACTCGGAATCGATTTTGTAATATATGCATACGCCTCTCTTTTTAGAATTTGAAATATGATCACAACCATTAATTGCTAGCCGTGGATCATCATCCGTTATGATAGGATCCAAAAAAGTTTCAGAAATGCAAAAAATGTCAAAATTTCTCACTGATGAGAACTCCGTAGTTTGAGCAAGTTTAGCGAAATGGCAAATTGTCAGTGATTTTAATTTAATAACCTTTGGCCCAGTTTGCCTCAACATCTCTTGAAAGCAGGAATAGAAATATAAAAACATGCTGTTTCGCTCATTCCTATAAACAAGGGACGTGCGATTGTAAGGATTGTAACCAGGAGATTCACTCCACTGCTGATGCATGTAGAAGACTGTGAGATTCTCACAAAATTAAGCAGCTCAATCGTAACATTCATGTTACGTAACATTCAGAAACAAAATCAATGACCATAGCAAGCCAGATTGAAAAAAAAACACATGTAATACTCAAAAGTAAAAATTCCAAAGTAAAAGAAAAACTGTAAAATGATTTTTCCATAAGCAACTACTAACCATGTGATGAAAAAAGTGATGATGGTTAATTCAAAAGCGATAGGCTCTCGTTAACGCTAGAAATTTGTAATTGTAGTTAATAAAACTGAGAACAGAGAAAGAAACTTATAATTAGTAATAATTAACTGGAGGAGAACATTAACATAAGTGCTAATTTAAGTCTGTATTACCAATGAGATTTAATTGCAAACATTCTGCTCCACAAATTTCGAGATACCCTCTAGATCCGCCAATAAAAACACAACATGTTGAATAATTTATACAATTTTTCAATTCGACGAAGTTATTAAAAAATAAATCATTGTAATATTTTCGTACTCAAATTTAATTAATTCTTCAACTAAATATCAGCATTAACAAATTCAGCGGAAGATCTAAGGTTAGTCAAAGAAAGTGGAGGAGTACAGAGTCATGAATTGTCTGTAAAAACATAAGTGTTGATTAGGTTATTTGCACGCTTTTCTTTTATACGCTTAATGACCGTACTCTCCTCCATAAATTCGACTAGGTTCTAGATCCGCCTCTGGAATTTGACGTTTTCGTTATCCTTCACTCCTGAGCTGTTTTTAAAACATTAAACCGTTTTTGTGTTTTAGTGTTTTTTGTAGCCTAATTTTTACATTGCCTTCAAGGGTTTTCTTTTCCGGTAAAACAACCTGCGATGGCGTAGTGTATTTTTCTATGATGCTTTGTACTTTTTTACCGGCTTCGTTTTTATGTGTCCTGCCAATTTGATGAGCGCGATCGATTACCTCTTCAGGAATATTAACTTGAGCTTCCGTGATCTTGTTTTTAACATCTGATTTTTCGTTGTTAACATATTCAACATTGTCAATCCTTAAACAGAGCCTTCTACTATATTGCTCAAGCTCGTCGATCTTATTCACCTTAACTTTATAAATCAACATCAGGTTTGTTACATGATTCTGAAGCAAACTTACAGTTGATTTGAGTTCTTCAGCGAGTGAAATCTCGCTTAATCAGACCAGCTCACGTTCATATGATCTGGACATTTTCTAATGATGATGCTTTAAAAACTTCCTGTAGTTAAGACAACCTGCCATTTAACAAATTTACGTTGGGTCCAGTCTGGATTTTATTCGGGTGATTTAGTCTCAATTACCTTAATCATGAAATATCAAAAAAAGGTAAAACTTTTAAATATAACCTTGTTGTCATCGCAGACAGATATTGTCAAAATGAACCATTTGCTTCAGCGTGGGATTACTACAAGATGAAATAGCAAATTTCAGACTTAAAGTCGGTGACTATAACACCGCATAGCCATTAAGACTGCCTGTATCTTTAATTTTATCTGACGGTTAATTTTATCTGTTTAGAAATAAGTAAAAATAACTGACAGAATTTTACTGCAGTAAAAATGTATACATCGACCATTTCACAGAGATGTGACGCTTTTTTCTACATTCACTTTTACATTAATATATGCAATCATATATTTCTTCTCAGTTGATATAGGTGTCCGTGCTGATGAAACATCGAATACTGGAGCTATTGTTGGTGCCTTGTTCGGTGGATTTATAGCTGGAGTGATTTTTGGTTTATTGACATATCATCTGATTAGTAAGTGACTAAAACGTTTTACACGCTTTTCTTTAATAAGGACCAATAAAAATCGGTCAGACTCATTAGTACCTATTTTTTTTTCCATTTTGAGCCTACTTCGGTGCTTAAGTGATGCTGATTTGATATATCAGGAAATCAGAGTATATCTTCAAAACTTCCAATACTATCAATTAACTATATGTTTGTCAAAAACATAAATCTGTGAAACACCTCCAACATAAGTTGATTAAAGCCGCCTCCAGCTTTCCTTATTTCACGAAACAGTTTTCGTTGGATTTTAATACATTTTAAGAATTAAGGAGCAAGATTATCAATTTGTTGAAGTTTTGATTTCTTAGGATTCATTGCATCAATAAATCGTTCTACATTTAGCTTTAACAGAAAAATGCTTCCTATTGAAAATTTCTCTTAATAAACCCTCTTCTCCACACACCAATCTCGACCACTTCTCTCTATAAATTAATATCGGACATATACAGAAAGGGTAAGATCGCCCTTGCTTAAGAGGGAAACATTCAAACAAACGTCAATAAATGAGACGTGACATTTTATGTATGAAAGACAATACAATGTTTTCAGATAATTGTCAACATGATTATTATGTCTTTCTAGCCCTCTATCTACAACAAGGATTCCAAATGCAAATAAGCATAAATATAACTAGGGTTTCTACACGCGTTATCCAAAGCGTAAAGCCTTTTTGAGCGCAATAGACCTTTCCCAAGTTTCTGTTTAAACACCGTATTATGTTTTTGTTACCATGTTCTGTCTCGTAAAATGGAGTTTTGTACAAATGTTTATCACTCAAATCACGGTCGGTCTCTTCCGCTTCATTTACTTCGAAAACAGTGTCCTTCAAACAAGACCCTCTTCTAGAAGATGACAAGGGCGAATGAGACTTTTTGGTAAACCTTTAAAGAAAGCGAAAAACTTATCCTAAAACTTCTTTAGTTAAATAGGCAAAAAGTCGTCTATATATACATTATTGTTAGATTTTGGTCTGTAATAACTATTGTAACACAGTGTACAGATTGACAGAGTGACAAAAAAACGAAGTCTAATAGGGACTGATTTTCTGAATTAAAGATCTTTCTTTGAAACACGAAAGCAAGTTGGTCACTCCAGAAAATAACAAGATTGCTGGTGACGTTTTGCAGACATAATACAGAATTCTTATTATTTGTCACAACCTTTCCGCCACATTTACAATGTGAAGCCTTTATCTGATAATGATTATTACTCAAAACTATATGTCTTAAAATCAGTAAAGAAAAACAAGTCGAGATTAAACTTATTTTTGGTATGAATGGGGTAGTGATAAGTTTTTTACTTATGCAGATGTAAATTATATATAAAATACAAATTATAGATAAAAGGAACGGATCCACTAATGGAAATCCTAACCTGGAAACAAACTACGACGATATTGCTTCTGATGTAAGAAGAAATGATAACATTGGAAGCAGTAAAGAAATTACTGGCACGGAAAGTAACTACGCGCCACTTGATATGTCAAATGTTCAACCGGAAACTTATATGGAATTGCAATCGTCTGCAAACAAGACATATGTAAATGTACAGCCACAATATGAAGTTTTTGATAAGATGTAAATATTGAACATTTATGCAGTTTTATATGATATTTTATCGAGGTAAGTAAACATTTGATAATATTTCCGTGTCCTCTGTGTAAGAACTGTGCTCAATTTGTGGGTTTTCTCTGAATAATACATATATATGTTTTGTGATTTTTTCAATCTGCTTAAATATTATGTTAAAATTCTCAACCTTTTAGTGTTTAAAGCCAGTTGATTTGAATGAGCTTTCGTTTTGCTATAGCTGTTACATTTTTGGGAACTTGAAATAAAGTGCAGAAAGAAGTCTCAAATATCATCTCCCTTAAAGTTACTGCAAAGGAAAAAATAGAAAAATCTCAAAATTTTTGGTTTTTGACATATTATGAATCTTCTTATAAATTTTCACAATAATTTTTACATATGGAAAAAGTCTCTATGAGTGGAAAAAAGTGGATAACGAAGTAAATAACAACAATTTTGCAGATATCTTTATAACTTAACATAATGTTTTGCACATTAAGTCAACCATATAAAACTAGCTTTGGATATATGGCAGTGAAAAAGATTCTCGTGAAATATATATGTATACAAAGTTTGGGATGAAAGACTTATTAAAATGATATGATTCAATATTCAATATTTTTTTCTGCCTTTGACAATAGAAGTTTTGGATGATGAGAGGTTTGCTTGTAAAACATCTGGTCAGGAGATGTATGTCTATTTAAATAATTTTAAAGCTTTGGATCACTTCTTGTGTTTAACAAGAATTTTGTAGATATACCAAAACATTTTTGACATTTGAATTTATAACATGTTAAATGTTTCGTTTTTCATGTTTATATTTTACTTAAATATAATACTACAACTTTTTGTATATCTTCACTATTATGAATTGAAAAGAATTTATAAGAAACATTTTCCTGTCATTTGCTATAGTGAAATTGTTGCATAGTTTCAGGGTTAATACAGAACATGGATATGACCTTTTATATATTTGTATGTTGCTAAAAGCTTTTAAATGTGATGGTTTATGGTAACCGAAACAAGATGAATACGATATAAGATTTAACTGGGCTAAAACTATTACGGTACAAAAATCCCAGGTAATGACACTAATAGGAGATTTTGGCGCCCCATTCGACGCTTCGTACAAGAAACATTTTGTCAAACGAGTTTACAAAGTTCTTATTTCGTTAGTGTTAAATATTTCTGAAATAAGTTAATTCACCATACTTCTGTTTACATAAGTTTAATCTCTCAGTTCTTTTTAGAAAAATGATGTAAACAAAGAGGTGATTGTCACTCAATCATGACGTCATCATTTGAAGAAGGGAATGTGGTCAGATAATACAAGATAATGATTGCGAATAAGAAGGAGATATTTTATCATTTGCGTCATTATCATTATCATTACGAAAACAAGAGCCCCTGTGGGCTGAAGGTCAACGCGTTTTGGCATGATAGTGAAGATAGAATGTCTGCCATGAACAGAAGAAACAGATGAAAAAAGAATAAAGGAAATAGCGATCTAATCGCTCACTCCTGAAAGTTAATATAAGAACCCCGCTTGATTAATTTTTGCCATTCAGCGAATTTTTATATCGTGTTTTCATGGTGAAATGAAACTTAAAAAGTAAATTTAAAAAAATAGGTCGGGGATTAATTTCGATATATCAACGGAGTTGAGTTATGTTTCCGAAATAACGACAAAATTAACAAACCCGTGCTGGTTTTAACAAACGGGACAGATTGATCGCAGTCTCAGCTGAGCTTTGGGGATCCGATAGAAGAGAACTTAGAAATCATTCAAACATTTTAAAAATCTAATAACACAACTCATAATAATGGTTAACTACTGATAGAAGATCCTAATAGGCACAAATTCTGTTATAAGATTGAGCAGATTGAACAAAACCGATGAAACGGATAAAACAGCCAATATCCAGGTATCGAATACCTGATGATGATACCAACCATTGACCTAAAAAAATAAAATATTGAATTGAAATTACTGATTTTAATTCATATAGAGACATCAAATGTATTTCTACATATAGGTGAAGAATTACTCAATGTTTGAAAAATTGCAATAAGCATGAGAAAAACAGTTTTATTCAGCTTTGAAAAGAAAGGGTCATTTAATGTTGGGATAAAAGTGAAATTGATGGAAATTATTAACAAAGGCCACCACCGACTGGTGGCCTTGTGGTAGAGCGCTCATCTTCAGTGCTGGAGATCAGGGTTCAAATCCTGGCCGAGTCATGCCAGCGATTATAACAATGTGAATTGATCCACTCAGCTTAGCACTCGGCTTGGGAGCCGGATTGATATCTAAGCGGTTGTCTGGTTGAGTGGTTGAAGCATATTTGCGACTTCCGTAGCCCAAATGGGGACTTTAAATGCTCTGGGACCTCCTTCGCAGGGCCCTCATTGATAACAGTTCTATCAGAACTGAAGAATTTATCCTGGGTAAACATCAATAATAGTAGTAGTAGTAGTAGTAGTATTAGTAATCGACATATTTCTTTAGCATTTTTTTCTGGCAACGTTAAAACATTGTTTTGATTTGGAAACCCGCTAAACATAAATCAGTAAAATATAATGCAAGAGGTGAACCAAATTTCCTCGTTCCTATCAAAAATGTATATTGTCATTTGTGTGAAAAAGAAAATGTGCATAAAATTCCCTCAGGTGAAATGAATGTGAATTAAGATTTAAATCTTTAGGGTTTTCTCTAATCCACAACAAATTAGCAATGGGTATTTCAAAATATAAAGAAGTACCAAGTGCCTGCATGACTGACAGTCTGATGTGGCCAGTAGTGTAATGTATCATCAAAAAGATTGTTGGTTTTAGCGTTTGCATGCGATATTCATGTTGTCACGCAATACTATGACTCTCTGTATGACGCAACAGTCCAAAGTCTTGAGATTGCATAATGCTTGTATATATACAAACAGCATTCAGCAGCAGATTCAGGAGCGCATTAAGAGGCTGCTTACATCAGGTTTCATGTCGGCCGATGTGAGATTTTTCGCATATCGGTTTCTTGTTAAAACCTTTATACTGTTTACATGAAAGAGGCGATATGAAACTCATGTCTTGTTGATTTTCATGTGGGTCAAAATGACACACATGAAATCTCATGTCTGGTGTCAAAATTTCATGTAAACGCCTACAGGAGTTTTGAAGCAACATGAAATTAAATGTAAACAGGACATTATTTCATGCCGCCTTCATTTCATGTCGCCCCATAACCAAAAGGGTTTTATAGTTGCACATTGGTTCCATATCACCAAAAAGATTATTTGGACATTATTTGGACTTTGATGATTTGACAGCTAACATTCAAATTTGGACATACACTCTAGAACCGTGCAGGTATTAATGATAGAATGATAGAATGATAGAATGATAGAATGATAGAATGATAGAATGATAGATATGATATAATGAGAAAAGACGGGTTAGTGTTTTTAGTGGGAAAAAAGGAGGAACAAGACGGAATGATTCACATCTTCATTTTACCACCAAAAAAAACCCTTCAAAAATGTCAATTGGGTATTTTGTGTGACACATGAATTTAAAGCATGCACCATGCTTAAGGTTGAAGGAATTCATACCTCAGTTTACTGACCTGCCTGTGGGGTTAGGGTCCATGTTACTTTCTCACTGTGATAGTATGGGATTTCTCCACGATCAGGCACTGTTCTCTTAATTGAGTGATAGCATGAAGAGACATTTTTGAGTGAGTGACTTTTAATGTGGAAATTATGTTGTAAACTATAAAATTACTGACTGTGATTTCATGTAGACAAAAATTTGAAAAGCACAAACAGTCTGTAGCACAAAAATAGACACAAGTAAAGTTTTTCTCTTTGCCAATCGAGGGAACAGTACCCAATTAGGAAGAAAAATAAAATTAGGGGAAAAAACAATATAAAATACCTCCTGAAGAGGCGAATTCTCCCAGTGAACGGTACTGGATCGGGAGAAAATCCAGCGAAGCTTGAAGAGTACTTATATTACTGAAAGACAATGAGAATTTCTTTTCTTTTGTTTTCCTAGCCTTATGACTGGCAGTTGACTTGCTTATCCTTACTATAAAGAACGACAAAAATGTTTGAACAGTACACTAAAAACTTCCAGTCAGAAGAGACACTTTTTTATATAGGTTTTATATTATTTTGTTTCGGTGAGGATATGACTTCCTCCTAAGCCTAAATGAATTTTGAAATTGAATGAATGGAATATGAACTGGTAAAGAGAAGCTGAGGTGGTGGTGGGGTCATATGCATGGTTGAGGCCTCTTATTGTAAGAAGAGGAAGACGTGCTGTCTGGCGCTAGTAAAGTCGTTTCCAGTGCGTGGAAGGAGGGAAGTGCATCACAACAGCCACGTCCAAGTTCAGAAGTTATTTCATGGATGTCAAGGATTCGCTTGTTCTTTCCAACCCCAATGTTGATTGTACATCGCAGCTTCAAGTCTTTGTTGGAAGTGTAGGGCGTAGATGGCAATGTCTGTATCACGGTATGAATACAAGCAGAGTGATGACCTCTTGCACTTGCATAATTCACACAAAGAAACACTTTGGTATTACCTTCTTCTTGCGCCTTCTCCAGAGATTATTCTGTTTTGCACGTGACCTATAGAAAATGTTCAAATCGTGTTATCGCATCTTTACTTTTACTTACAGTTGATATATTCTTCAATGATTCTCACATATTGTTTCCAATATCCAAAATCCGCATGTCTACATAGTTTAAAATGAAAATATTACCTGGCCACTGTTGCACGTTTAGGACTTTGACTTGCAGTTAAACATTAAGCTGCTCCCAAAAACGGAAAAATCGGGTGAATTGGCCGTTCGTCCAATCGTGGATAAGATCAGTTTGTTATTGCTATCCTAGAGATACCAAGGTCTGTTTTGATCTCTTCTTTCAATTCTAACTCGCATACTTTCTGCAGTACCCCTTCTGTTTCCCTCAAAGGATTTGATTGATCCATCAAGATACTGATGTGATCAGTGACAAAAAACACTTCCTTTCACAATCATTCGAATTTGCTTAGAAACCATGCCAAGAGTTTTAATTGTGAAATTGGCAGCATTGTTTGATAATATTTTCAAAACGAAATGCAAAACAAAAATCTCTCTACATTTCAGATATCTTAAAAATTTTCTTTAAAGGGACGACGACATGAATCACGTGATTTCTGTGTTTTTGTGTTTTTGTTTGCATGTGTATGCCCCTTCCTTGAAGAAAACAACCTAATTTTTATGATATCATATCAGCAGAACAATTAAGCCTACATGGAGTGCCCCAAGGATTCAGTACTTGGACCTCTACTTTTTTTATCTACATTAATGATCTCCATTTTGAAATATACGTACTTACCATTTTGCTGATGACACAAATCTTCATGTTATGAAACAAAATCTCGAAATAAGAATCCAACTCGAAAAATAAATGCAGACATACAATACCCGAACTATACCAACTCTACCACAACAGAGCTCGTAATTCTTAGAAAACTTGGATGCCTCAAACCCATACTTAACGTAAAGCTGAATGGAATAAAAATCATGAGCTCTCCATATATCAAATACTTTGCCATTCTGATTGATGGAAACTTTTCTTTCATATTCATATTCTAAATGCAAGACTAACAAGGGAAACAACCTTCTTGCAATGACTAGACATTAGTAGACTATTCGCCTCATGAAATCCTTCTGCAAGTTTATTTTGGACAATCTATCTCTCATCTTAATTTTGGTTGTCATACCTGGGGACAAAACCTCACAGAGACCCTCCAAAAAAGCCCTCTCTTTAAAGAACTAAAATTACTTAAACTTAGTGATATAATCAAAATACAAACCCTTAAATTTGTTTATAACACGATCCAAGGAGAAGCTCCAAAGCAATTTTATAATTTTTTGAAACTATATGCCAATCCCACAACCACAACACTATAAATACTTCAGCCTCTCTCAGTAGCAAATCCGTGGGTAGTCCTGACATTCCTAAAATATAAACTCTCAATATGGTAAGAAAACCATAAAATATATTTGTTCTCAGCAATGGAATGAAATACACAAGGATGTATTTCGTAAAACATAAACAAGACTTGATGAAATTGATGTATTGCAGCAAGATATAAAAGACTCTCTTCTTGAACATTACTAGGAAGTTGTGGTAAGTTGTGGTTATCCATGGTAAGAATTATCAATCTTTAGTTCGTGAAATAGTATTCTGATCTGTATCAGGAAAAAAACCCATCTCAATCTAGCATTTCCTTATCTTCTGGAAAGTTATTCGCTAAATGGAAGTAAAGTAGATTTCCAGGTGGTTCTTTATGTCCATTGATACTGACTTTGGACCTTCCTGAGAGATCATAATGAAAATAGACATTAGCGCTTTCTGTATGATTTCATGATTTTTAGTTTCCACAGGGAATAAGCTTGGAAATAATGTGATTTTGTGGATCCTTACATGAGGTTTCATGTCGGAGGTGATATGAAACTCATGCGGCCAAAAAGACTACATGGAATTTAATTAATTTAATTAATATTTGTAATATTTGTAATATTCTTGAAAGTTAAATTCATTTAAAAAAATTTTTTTTTAGCTTACCAACATCATCATCTACTGCAATTATGTTTTCTTTATTATGATCCATATATATATATATATATATATATTTAAATATATATATTTATATATTTAACTAAAATAAGAAATGTAAAATGTAAATTGGTTCAAAAACACGAAGTAGGAAAAATGAAAAATAAGACGAAGTCAGCAAAAATAAGATATGGACGTGTTATAAGATCATTCTCTACGCACGGATAACGAAGTAACGATACGAATACGAGTTATAACTGGGATTTGGAATGTAATCACGGAAATAGGGAGATGTAGAGTTGTTTAAGATATTGTGGACGAAACAGAGTCTTCTAGAAAGTCTTCTGTCGGAGAGGGATTCCAAATCTAGTTCCGCATACAGTTTTTCTCTGGAACTTCCCGGAATACAACCTGTATTTGCTAAAGTAGCATTCACTAGATTCCATGCATTGCACATGGAAGGTAAGATTTCCTGGATTGTCATATAAAATATCCCCATAGTCAAGGTGTGGTCTCACAAAAGCTTTGTAAATGTCCATTAACGTACGGAGAGGAAGATATGATCGAAGTATAGTTAATAAAATGATACCTTTGTTGGCTAGTTTACTATGAAGGGTTACTCCTAAGTGTTTTTGTGATGATTGGCGTAGTAACACTGTCACATTAAAAAGTAAAGGTGGTGCTTGAGGGGTGAATTTTTCTGTAAAAAACACACCTCAACAGCCGATTTTGAGAGATCTGGATTAAAGGACATTTTCCATTGCTGATCCCACTCATTTATACGAAGTAAATCGTGGTTTAACCTGTCTGCAAATCATCAGCAAAAATATTAACGGTTGATTTGAGATCATTAGGCAAATCATTTATGTAAATCAAGAATAATAAAGGACGAAGGATGGAACCTTGTGATACGCCAGCAAATATCTGCTCCCAAGTTCACGATTTAACATTCAAAACTACTCTCTGTAGTCTATCCTTAAGGAAACCGCGCAGTAGAGATAACAGATACATCTGCAATTTGTACAAGTCCATCATGAGACACTCTATCGAAAGCCTTAGATATGTCTAGAAAAACAGCAGTGTCAGTATACGGATTTGCACCAAAGTTTCCGGAAATATCCTGTGATATTGAGAAATGCTAGAATCTATCGTTAATAATGGCTGTCATGCTCCGTGTTGCTCTTAATATTATTTTTATATTTTTGGTTAAAAAGCCGTCTTTTACTACTGGAAATTCGGTATGTTACAGTTTTCATAGCGAATATGTTGAAGATATTAGTAGTACGTACATATCTGAATCGGTTTTCTTATTACAACAAGAAAAAATTATTCGTTTTAAACCGAAAGTGGCTTTTAATATTTTGTTGTTACTAAGTGGTGACATAGAATCTTGTCCTGGCCCTTGTTTACGATCAATTCCTGAATTGGAAGCACTTCTACAAACTGGAGGTATGCACATATTTCATCAAAATGTTCGGGGACTTTTTGGCAACAAGGATTATATAGTTGAACTTATTGAAAGTCTCAAAAAGTTTCAAATCTTTGCACTTAGAGAGACTCACTTGAACAACGATATTGATTACGGATACTTATTAGACATTCCGGGTTACGATTTTATCAGCAATCCGAGGAAAAATGGATCTGGAGGAGGTGTTGGAGTATATATACAAAATCACCTAAATTGGATCTTGAAAAAGACGAGATTGAAGGTATATGTTTAGAGATTTTTCCTCCAAAGTCGAAAAGTTTTTTCATATTTGTTATTTATCGACCCCCGGACACGTCGAAGTATTTACATGCTAATTTCAACACAATATTTTCTGAAATGTTATCACAACTATCGGAGAAAGAAACAATTCTCACTGGGGATGTTAATGTAGATTTTCTGAAAAGAAACGTTAATAGGCAGTTTAAATCTATTCTTCAGTTATTTGGTTATGTGCAGTTAATTGACCTCCCACGAGAATAAGTGATGACACGAAAACCTTAATTATCGCCTCGAACAACAGTAATGTTATTAGAAAGTCTGCTGTTATACCTAGTGGAATTGCCATGAGCTCATTGGTTGTGTTCGTAAACTTAACCATACTAAATTTTCCAGCAGAAAAATTTCCTGTCGCGATTATAGAAATTACGATCCAGCACAGTTAATCAATCATTTGTCAACAATAGATTGGTCCGTCATCTACAACTGTGGGAATGTAAACACCGCCTGGAACTTAATGAAAGACATACTGCTTTCAGCGTTTAATCGATTCGCACCCAAAATATCAAAGCAAGTACGTGGTAAATCCTCACCCTGGTTATCACGGGAAATAAAAGCGGAAATGAATGAACGAGATAAACTTATGCGTAAAGCTCGTAAGTCCAAAATCAAGGCATTACGGGATGAATATAAATGGAAGAGAAATAAAGTAAATCGTTTGATTCGTAAAGCTAAGTCTGATTATACAAAAACGCTGCTATTAGAAAATTCGAACAATCCGGCTGGTTTTTGGGCCACAATTAAACGGGTCTTCCCATCGAAATCAAAAACTGTTCGTGTAAAAAGATCGTTTGAGGTAAATGGCACTAAATCTGAAGATACTGCTGAAATTACAAATGGTTTTTGTCATTATTTTTCAACAGTAGTTTCCACACTGAAAGCGGCAGCGTATCCTTTGACTAACTTTACCTGGAGAAAACCTAAAAATCTTGCACCAAAAACATCGCAGGAATTTAACTTTGATTTTGTATCAGTAGTAGAAGTATTAAAGCAACTCAAACAGCTCAAGCGTAGGAAAGCTGCTGGACAAGATGATTTACCACCAGGTATGTTGAAGGATTCAGCATCGGTTATTGCTCCCCTTTAGCTTTTATCATCAATTTGTCATTGCGTACTGGTCAATTTCCAAGTGACTGGAAGATAGCAAAAATAGTACCATTGCATAAAAGTGGATCGACCGACAAGTTTGAGAACTATCGCCCTATTTCCATCTTACCGATTGCCTCAAAAATCATCGAAAAAATCGTTCACAAACGGTTAATTGACTATCTTACTAAGCACAAGTTACTATGGAAACAACAGTTTGGCTTTCGTGCTAAACGGTCAACTGAACTTGCTGTTACGCTATTTTGCGATGATATTCGGCGAAATGCTGATAATAAAATGCTTACCGGTTGTATCTTTATAGACTTTAGCAAAGCCTTTGATACGTTATCGCATGCAAAGTTATTGCTTAAACTCTCCGCGTATGGAATTAAGAACAGGGAACTGGACTGGTTCACTGATTATCTTTTTAACAGAGTTCAGGAAGTCACCTATAACAACATGATATCTGAACCACAGTATGTTACGTGTGGAGTTCCACAGGGATCGATACTTGGCCCCTTACTGCTTATTATATTTGCAAACGATATGGTCGATCATGTAATGCATTCAATTTTGTTAAAATATGCTGATGATACAGTTCTTTACCTAGCTGGTCCAACAATTGAATTTATCGAAACGCACCTTTCATCTGATATTGAAAAATTGGCATTTTGGTTTCAAGAAAACGAATTAATTTTTAACTCCAAAAAAGGTAAAACGGAAGCTATGTTGTTTGGGACAGGTAAACGATTATCCTTAATAGATCGCCCCTTAAAGATCATGTACAAGCAGACCTATTTAAATGTAACGACCACATACAAATACCTTGGAGTAAATATCGACCCGTCTTTAACTCTCAGTGACCATTTTAACTCTTCCTATAAGAAAGCAACTGGACGTTTGAACCTATTAAATCGACTACGTTCACAACTGGATACGAAAGCTGCCACAGCCATCTACCAATCGCTTATCGTGCCAGTTATGACTTATTGTAATTTGTTATCCATCTCTGTTACAAACACTCAAGCCCATCGTATAAAGTCATTAGATAAGCGTGCACGTGAAGTTGTATTTTGCAATGATAATTCAGTAAATATTACTCAAATTTAATCCGCTAAGAAGCGCCATGCATGTATGTTCGTACAAAAATGCATTGACAATGAACTCTGTGAAAACTTCTATGATTATTTTGAAGTTATGAAACATGGCAGGCAAACACGAAACAACAACTTTTCCATCAAACAGCCACGGGACAAAACGGAATTTGCCAGAAAATCAGTTTATTTCTCAGCTGCTAAATTGTACAACGATTTGCCAGCTGAGATAAGAACACTAGATTCGCTTGACAAATTTCGTAATAGTTTAAGGTCTCATTTCGATTGAGCTTTTATTGTGACGTATTTCTTTCTTGACTTACTTAGATTTAGTCGTTATGTGTCCCTGAGTTTGACTTAATTTCTTACTTTGGTACTACGAATCTCATTTCATTTGTTTTAATTTGATGAATGTTTTTAACTTTTTAGATAATTTTTAACTGTAATATTAGCACAGGACCTGCAATGATAACAGCGTATTTTATTATACTGAGGTGGTCATCCTGTTTGTTAATATTTGTAAATAAAGAAATAAAGAAATAAAGGAATACAGAAATAAAGAAATAAAGAAATAAAGAAATTCAAAATCCAGACTGAAAGGGCAAAAACAGTTGCTGGCTCTCGAAATAACTATAAACTGCATCGTAAGTACATTTTTCGAAAATCTTTCCCGGAATAGACAAAAGGGAAACTGGTCTATAATTCTGGACAACACGTTTTCGCTCTTTTATGGCAAGGTGTATTGTTTCCTCATTTTAAACAGGTTGGATAGATCATTTTATCTGGGGAGGAGAAAAATATATTCATAAGAGGTTCAACTATATCTACATCACATCTTCTAAGTATTCTCACCATGAGCTTTGTTCACATTCAGCGAGCAGAATAATAGACAGGATTTTTTACCGATCAAAATGTGTAAAACGATGCTCCGTGATTACTTTAGAATGTGGCAGCACATTATCAGTTTTTAATAGGGAGCACTGTTGAGCAAAGAACGAATTGAAGATGCTAGCTTTCTTAAACGTATCAGTAATAATATCATTGTCGTGATGAATAGGAGGAATTTGTGGGATCTTACGCTTATTTTAGAGACGATGAATTACAGACCATTACTTCTATGGGCCGATACCGGAATTGTTATGTGATTCGATCTATAACGATCTATGATTTGCTGCAGTAAAGTTGTGACTTCTTTCATCAGTTCATCTTTTAGCTCTTGACTAATATCAGCCTTAAAACTTACAGGTTCAAATTTCAGGTTTCTTTAATGATTCTGAAGCAAACTTACAGTTGATTTGAGTTCTTCAGGAGTGAAATCTCGCCTAATCAGACCAGCTCACGTCCATATGATCAGGACATGATGATGCTTTAAAAACTTCCTGTAGTTAAGACAACCTGTCATTTAGCAAATTTACGTTGGGTCCAGTCTGGATTTTATTCGGGTGATTTAGTCTCAATTATCAAAGGTAAAACTAAATATTAAATATAAAAAAATTACATATAGCCTTGTTGTCATCGAAGACAGATATTGTTAAAATGAACCATTTGCTTCAGCGCAGGCTTGCTACAAGATGAAATAACAAATTTCAGACTTAAAACCCGTTACTACAACAACGTATAGCCATGAAGCCTTCTTGTATGTTTAATTAATTAACAGTTAATTTAAAATCTATCATCAAAATTAGAATATGTAATCGAAATTAAGTCAGGAGCTCCAACTGTGTACAACTGGCATTGCTTCAACGAAATTGGGATAAAAAAGTAGAAAATTTCCAAAGGGTTTTTGACAGTTAAACGGATTAGTTTTGTGATGAGTTTGTTACCAAATGAAAATTACTGAATGAATGAGTCTTTATCTGTAATACAAAGATCTGTTCGTTTCATATTGACCGTATCAAAAAGTGAGAAAAGCCCGTTAATTGGCTGGTATTTTGTTTTAATAAATAACTGACAGAATTTTACTGCAGTAAGAATTTATGCATCGACCCTTTCACAGAGATGTGACAGTTCTTTCTACATTTACTTTTACATTAATATATGAAATTTCTTATTTTTCATTTAATATAGGTATCTGTGCTGATAAAACATCGGATACTGGAGCTATTGTTGGTGCTTTATTCGGTGGATTGATAGCTGGACTTATTCTTGGTTTATTGGCATATCATGTGATAAGTAAGTGGCAAAATTATTATCAAGCGTATTATACGCATTTCTTTGTCCGTATATACAACTGTATTACAATGCGACATAGAAACATGAACTTAGGAAAGGTGTATTCCCACCAAAAGTTATGTTTGTAAAAGTGCGATCTGCTGGTGACGTCTTCTTTTGCAGACATAAAACAGAATTTCTATTATTTGTGGCAAAGGAAAGGAAAAAGGAAACGAAAACAAGTTGAGATTAAACTTATTTTTGGTGTGAAAATGGTATATAAGGTGTGGTATAAACTTTTCCTTATGCAGTGGTAAATTATTTATAAAATGCAAATTATAGATAAAAGGAACGGATCCACTAATGGAAATCCTAACCTGGAAACAAACTACGACGATATTGCTTCTGATGTAAGAAGAAATGATAACATTGGAAGCAGTAAAGAAATTACTGTCTCGGAAAGTAACTACGCGCCACTTGATATGTCAAATATTCAACCGGAAACTTACATGAAATTGCAATTGTCTGCAAACAAGACATATGTAAATGTACAGCCACAATATGAAGTTTTTGATAAGTTGTAAATATTGAACATTTATGCAGTTTTATATGATATTTTATTGAGGTAAGTAAACATTTGACGATATTTCCGTGTCCTCTGTGTAAGAACTATGCTCAATTTGTAAGTTTTCCCTAAATAATACATATATATCTTTGGTGATCTTTTCAGTCTACTTAAATATTATGTTAAAATTCTCAACCTTTTTTTGATAATAACTTTCCAGAGTTTAAAGCCAGTTCATTTGAATGAGCTTCGTTTTTGCTATAGCTGTTACATTTTTGTCAACTTGAAATAAAGTGCAGAATGAAGTCGGAAATATCATCTCCCTTAAAGTTACTGCAAAGGAAAAAATAGAAAAATCTCAAAGTTAGTGTTTCATGAAATGAAAGTCAGATCTAACTTGGTTTTTAACAAACAAATGGCTGTTTCAAATCTCATGTATCGGAAACTTGTTGTTGTTGAAGTAGCATCTGGATTGTTTCCAATGAAGAAAACAGATATAATAATGGAGCATTTAAAGAGAATTTTGAATTGCACACCCCTGCATTACATCATCCATTACATTACATTACAAGTTTTTCTGCCATTCGCGCTATTCCACAGCGCTGAACAGTGAAAACTAGTCATGGTCACTTCAAAAGGAAGAATGAATTAGCATGTGAACTCAACAGATGATATTTTGACAAAATAATGCAAAGGAGTTTGATGGGTCACTGAAAGGGAAAAGGAAAAAATGCAGGGCAAGCTAAAAAAACTTGAAAGTCGCAATCTACTAATGTAGAGACCAAATATGATTCGTTGAGTTATCACTCAGCAAGATCAATATTATCTTGGAACTCCACAATATTTTGCAGAACTATATAGACAACATAGATGACTTTCCATGTGACGTATTGTTTATAAATATTGGTATTCTTTGCTCGATAATTACTGAATGTTTCGACAAAGAGTATTAATGACAAAGTCCTTGTCTATGAACATGTGCACGCATCTCTACAGGTTACTCAAATGTTTTATATTTACTTTGAAAAAATTCTGGGTATTTGGTTTCCTGAGCAGCGGCAGATCTAAAATAAATAAGTAAATAGAAATTTTTCCGCCTTTGAAAGATTCTCGTGAAATATATATGTATACAATGTTTGGGATGAAAGACTTATTAAAATATATGAAATGATTCAATATTTTTTTCCGCCTTTGACAATAGCAGTTTTGGATGATGAGAGGTTGGCTTGTAAAACATTTTTGAATATCTTCACTATTATGCATTGAAAAGAATTTGTAAGAAACATTAACAACAATAGTTTTTTCCTGGCATTTGTCTTAGTGAAATTTTTGCATAGTTTCAGGGATACAAAATAGTTAATACAAAACATGGATATGGCCTTCTATATATTTATATGTTGCTAAAAGCTTTTAAATGTGATGGTCTATGGTAATCGAAACAAGATGAATACGGTATAAGATTTACCTGGACTAAAACTATGGCGGTACAAAAATCCCAGGTAATGACACTAATGGGAGATTTGGCGCCCCATTCGGCGTTTCGTTCAAGAAACATTTTGTGAAACGAATTTACAAAGTTCTTATTTCGTTAGTGTTAAATATTTCTGAAATAAGTTAATTCACCATACTTCTGTTTACATAAGTTTAATCTTTCAGTTCTTTTTATAAAAATGATGTAAACAAAAGAGGTGATTGTCACTCAATCATGACGTCGTCATTTGAAGAAGGGAATGTGGTGAGATGATGCAAGATAATGATGGTGAATAAGAAAGAGATATTTATCATTCGTGTCACTTAATAGAAAACAAGAGCCCCCTTTTTTCTTTTTTTTTTTGCCATTCAGCGAATTTTTATATCGTGTATTCCTGGTGAAATGAAACTTAAAAAGTAAATTTATAAAAATAGGTCGGGGATAAATTTCGATATATCAACGGAGTTGAGTTATGTTTCCGAAATAACGACAAAATTAACAAAACCGTGCTGGTTTCAACAAACGGGACGCATAGATCGCAGTCTCAGCTGAGCTTTGGCGATTCGTAAAAATTTCCGATAGAAGAGAAATTAGAAATCATTCAAACATTTTACAAATCTAATAACAAAACTCATAATAATGGTTAACTACTGATAGAAGATCCTAATACAGAAAAATTCTGTTATAAGATTAAGAAGATCCGATGAAACGGATAAAACAGCCAATATCCAGGTATGGAATACCTGATGATGATACCAACCATTGAAAAAATAAAAAAATATAGAATTGAAATTACTTAATACAGTACTGATTTTAATTCATATAGAGGCATCAAATGTATTTCTACATTTAGGTGAAGAATTACTTCTTAGTTATTGATAGTTTTTATGGTACAAAATAAAACGATTTTAACTAATTATGTGTCTTATAAGAAAAGAGATTTCGTCTGGCTATTGCAGTAAAGTGACCAAGCAACACAACAAGAGAAATGAATGTGGACGTACCTAAAAGATTAACCCACCAAATTATTTCACCCAAACTCACAGTAACACGCAGATAACTCTGATATTGAAATGAAAATGTTTGGTCTCTATTATTCTAATTCCCCATAGTGCAGTTAAAAGCAATGTTGATATTGAAAACGTGGGAGAACGTGGTAACTAGGCCATAATCCGCGGTGTTTAAACGGAAATTCCGGAAAACTATGTAACTGAAACTTGGCCTTACACCAATAGGGACATTTTAAGTCTCGAACCCACTTCTTTACTACCTCCATTCAAACCCCATGGCAACAGGACCAGTCCCATAGGAACTTTGGAAAACCGCTCGTACCATTCTAGAGAGCACTAAAAACTGATACAATTTGCTGCATAAAACATCGACTGGTATTTGTATCCGCAAATAATTAATATATTTTGGAATATGGCTTTAATATCTCGCCGTAGCAAAGGTGAATGAATTCTGTTACAAACTATGTTCTCATTTAAGGAAAATATGAGACCACCTCCTTCGCTTTTATTTCTAAAGAGAAATATAACTGGGATTTGGATTGTAATTACGGAGATAAGGAGATTGTAGGCGAAAAAGGGTCTTCTACAAAGTCTTCTGTCGGAGAGGGATTCCTAACCTAGTTCCGGGTACGGTTTTTCTCCGGAACTTTCCCGAATACAACCTGTAATTGCTAAAGTAGCATTACAGTAGATTCTATGTGTTGCACATGGAAGGTAAGATTTCCTGGATTGTCGTATAAAATATCCCCATAGTCATCCCCATAGTCATCGCCATAGTGTGGTCTCACAAAAGGTTTGTAAATGTCCATTAACGTACAGAGAGGAAGATATGATCCAAGTATAGTTAGTAAACCGATATTTTTGTTGGCGTCGTTGAGATCTTATCAGCCCGATATTGACCAAAGGCTAGTTTACTATCAAAGATTACTCCTAAATGATTGGCGTAGTACCACTCTCCCATTAAAAAGGAAAAGTGGTGCTTGAAGGGGTAAATGTTTCTGTAAAAATTATACCTCAACAGCCGATTTTGAGGGATCTGGATTATAGGACATTTTCCATTGCTGATCCCACTCATTTATACGAGGTAAATCGTGGTTTAACCTGTCTGCCAATCATCAGCAAAAATATTTACGGTTGATTTGAGATCATTAGGCAAATCATTTAAGTAAATCAAGAATAATAAAGAACCAAAAACTATAAACTGCATTGTGAGTACATTTTTCGAAAATCTTTTCCGGATTTTCATCTTGATATTGTTCGTTTCATATTGACCATATGAAAAAGTGAGAAATGCCCGTTTATTGGCTCGTATTTATGTTTTAATATGTTATGACAGTCGACTATATGCAACTTTCTTTTAATGCAATGGAATTAGTTTATATTTTATGTATAATCGAATATAAAAATGTTTAGAAATATGTAAAAATGACTGACAGAATTTTACTTCAGTACAAATGTATACATCGGCCATTTCACAGAGATGTGACGCTTCTTTCTACATTTACTTTTACATTAATATATGCAATCAAGCATTACATCTAATCTTATATAGGTGTCTGTGCTGAAGAAACATCGAATACTGGAACTATTGTTGGTGCCTTATTCGGTGGATTGATAGCTGGACTTATTCTTGGTTTATTGGCGTTTAATGTGATAAGTAAGTGGCAAAAATGTATTACACGCTTTTCTTTGTCCGTATGTACAACTGTGTTACAATGCGACATATAAACATGAATTCGGGAAAGGTGTATTCCCACCAGAAGTTATGTTTGTAAAAGTGCGATCTGCTGGTGACGTCTTCTTTTGCAGATATAAAACAGAATTCCTATTATTTGTGGCAAAGGAAAGGAAAAAGGAAAGGAAAACAAGTCAAGATTAAACTTATTTTTGTTGTGGATGAGGTATAAAAGGTGTGATATAAACATTTCCTTATGCAATTATTTATAAAATACGGATTATAGATAAAAGATAATTCAAGACATATTGATGAAATTGAGATATGTTCTTAGCAGTTGCTGCTATGCAATGAGCAAAACGATTTTGTTAGGCTCGATTATCCAGCCGCACAGTGGGTCGTCAAAATGGCCCAATGCAGACCAATTTTATCAAATTCTAAATTTAATAGTCTTTATTAAAATGGATTTTTGGTCAAATTTTTGTTGCACTGTTATGCTTCATTTTAGTGCGATACAACGCCCCTCAAACAGACCCTCTCTTCCGGAAATTTTTTTAGCGCGAGAGCGACTTTTTGGTAAGAAACGCATAGTTTGGAGGACATTAAATATTCATGAAGTGCAAAAAACAATTTTTTTCATCAAGGGTGGTAACAATTTGTTACGAAATAAAAAAACTGCATTTGTGGTCATTTTAAAGTTTTTAGGGGGTTACCCCCTTAAAGCAAGTGAAAGCAAGTGTAAAGTTTCATAAAGAATGGTGCGATAACTGCTTGAACGAGTTGAGTAAATACAAAGTTTTTGATAAGAATTAAACACCGATTAAATAGAACTGAATACATGTGAAAAGCATTTTAAGCCAGAAGATATCGTAATTTGTAAGTATAATATTGCTTGATCACTTCTTTCTTCAAAAAAGCGAGAAAGATTATATCTTTAGTTGAAGGAAATAATTTTCGCGGTTTTTATCGATAATTTGCGAATTATATTTTGACTAGCAAAAAGTCAATAATACCCAATTTGTGAAAAAAATTCGCGTGAATTGTATAAACAAATTCCAAAACACGATTTAGTTCCACAAAAAACCATCAGAAAATTGCCTTAACAAGAGAAAGAAATTCCAGAATGTTGAAACCGTCAAGGAAATACGAACACGTGACTTAATTGTAACTGATGTAATCGAGGATATGCCTGAAGAAAACATAAAATACAAAAAAAATTGACGATGTTTTGTTGCATATTCCACAATTAGGATCTTTTACTGAATGGACAATGGAGTAATCTCCTACATATGTCGTTTTAATAGAAAAATAAGTATCCTGGAAATAAATGTTTATCCGGAAAAAAGTATATACAACCAAAGATCAAACAAACCGTATCTAATATATAAAAAAGAATGGTTACGTTTTTCAAAAAAACTCAGGTACTGTTTATCACTTGCAAGTAAGGCAAGAGTTTGTTCAGCGGCGGATCTAGGGTATGTGAAAAATTGTGGAGGAGCACATTAACCTAATTTCTTATTTCAGTTTGTATCAGCAATGGGATTACCTACACGTTTTTCTTTTATGGTTTAATAGCTAACATTCTCCTCTACAAATTTTGACATACCCTCTAGATCCGCCTCTGTTGTTATGAAGAACTTTGGAGTAGTGGTATATTACGACTTCCCAGCATGAGAACACAAACAGACTATAAACCTTTATCAGACCAAAGGCAGGTATTCAAAAACTAGTTTTTGAAGATTTATGCGAACAAACAAGATCCTACTGCTTTGATGTTGAGCTATAGGTGGTATAAGCGTTAGATGGAATGAAGGTCAGATCCAACTTGGTTTTTAACAGACACATGGAGCGGCAGTTTCAAATCTCATATATCAGAAACTTGTTGTTGTTGAGGTACCATCTGAAAAACGTCATGTAAAACGTCCCCCAAGGTCAATTAGGTTTTACAGAACTATATAGACAATATAGATGACTTTCCATGGGATGTATTGTTTATAATTATTGGGGTTCTTTGCTCGATAATTATTGAATGTTCTAACAAAGAGTATTAATGATCAAGTTATTATCTATGAACATTTGCACGTATCTCTGCAGGTTACTTAAATGTTCTTTATTTACTTTGAATAAAATTCTGTGTATTTGGTTCCCTGAGAGTCATAATTGAACATAACTAGGATTGTTTTCAATAGACATTACCATGTATCTGTATTTTCCTAAATTTTATTTATTTTAAAATAATAAAATAATTTAAAAAAAATAATAATAATACGATTACCATCAAACGTCAGTAATTATTTAAGAACGATTATGAAAGAAGCAAAAAATGAAAAAAATAGCTGAGGAGAGAGATTCGTGCATGTAATATACTTATTCATGGATTGCAAGAGCACGATGTAGATAAAGATAAGGCAAAACGTTAACGTTACTTAAGAGGGCGTTAAAGGTAAAATCTTGTATTTTACAAACTTTTCGGCAAGAACTTATATAAAAGTGTTTGGAAGAACGAGGGAAACGTTGTTTGTAAACTAAATCACCCAAAAAGGTCTACAAGAATTACACCTCGAACCTTACTGATACAAGAATTAACAGGATCGAGCATCTGTTTCATTTGATATTTGCTCAAAAACAAGTCTCTGGATACGTTAAAGAAACTATATGTTAAACGCTACCCAGTAGGCACGCATTCGCACTTTAGACGTCCACCTCTCGTCCACGTCCCATTAGGGACGTCCTCTAGACGTCCTTTGGACAAAAAGACTTTCTTTAGACGTCCTCTCCAAGTCCCTCTTGGACATACTGTATGTGCGGACGGATTAGACCCACTTGCAATGTCTGTGCCCACTGGGTAATAAACGTCTAAAAAGGACCATGGACGAGGGAAAATATCTATAGTTCGTCATTTCCCGTTCTTTCAAGCAAGAAACTTTCAGCTGAAAGGTTGTAATATAACACTCTTTGTGTTGTAATATAACACTCTTTGTGTTGGTATTATTATAAAACAAAATCTTTTTATTATTGTTTATGTGCGCTACTTGTATACTATATATCGCTACTCGATATCAATTACTCTCTTTATAGATGTTTTATGATTAACACTGACAGAGAAAAAGAAAGGTTTTGAGATGTAAGTTGTTTTTCGTTTTTACGTTTCCTGCTTTAAAACTCACATTATTTATCATACAACTTAGAAAGAGATTATTGGGACAGTTTTCTGTCTGCTTGGATATATTTGGCTTATTTAATTGGAGTTTTCTTTTGGTTTATATAATTGGGTCCTTACAGGCACTCCCTCCAATATATATGAAACAGATTCAATTCAAAACCTATGCAAATTTTAGAAAATTGTACATAATATATAAACAAGAGCCTTACGGCTTGTGGTAAGCGGTAACTTAGACCTCGTTCATGTATAACTTAGACTTCGGTAACTTAGACCTCGTTCATATTCATGTATGTTATTATATTTGTTTATAATTTTTTGAAAAACACTTATGCATATATACTTGTCATACGTTATTTCAGTAGAATAGATTAATATAAATACTTTGAAACTGAAATATAACCCGTTATTATTATTATTGTTATTATAACCAAAAAAATAACAAGAAAATGCTGCCAAAAAATTGTTGAGCTGCAGTATTTCAGATCCACCAAGCATTAAAAATCTTTTTTGAATGAGAATAAGTTTTTTTGGAGCTGGTGGTGGGTCTGTGCTACTTTTACTTTTTATATCTATCTAGGACTCTCAAATATCTATCCTCATCATCATTAGTATACACAAAAACTTAGTTCAATAATGTATTAAAACTGTAATAAAACACTAAGAATACTTGGAAATTACTAGAAGCATTTATTTTCTTTTTCTAAGTAAGTTTCTGTCTTCTTCTTCACCCACGTTAGAATCATCCACAAAACCCGAAACTTTACGCCATTATTAAAACCCGTTTTCTTAGCGAACCAATTAAGAGATCGAATTGATGAGTGGGCGTTACAGAAATTTCACACACGTAACAGAAACGGGTCATAACGAATTCCGATACGCTGGAGAGCGTTATGAAAGGGTTGAATTAATTGCCACATTACACACGGACTGAATATGACAGACAGACACGGGAAAACTAAAGATCATCCGCTTTGCAGCGCTGACCAATAAATGCATAGAGGAAAGAGTTTGAAAGAGTCTTTTGTGTTTACATTGATACTAGATTAGCGTGTAAAAACATTTTACAGTTTTGCTCCATAAAATGTTTTTACACGCTGTACTGCCATATGATAAGTCTGTGTATATACAATAATAGTATCGGGTCAAACCATTTTGAGTTCAGTACGGCTCTCATGTAAACGCACTTTTAGGCGATGGTTATATGGAAGCTGGGACGGGACGTTTGATGAAAAAGCGCATGAACTAAATAATTATATTATAAATAACGGTCTCTTCAGTCCCGCCTCTAAGCAGCCACTTATTAGTCCAGTCATCTTTCTTCCTTAAACTGCTAATACCTCATCGCTGCGGGATGCTGTGACGAGACCAGACAAGACGGAGTAACCACCCCACCCTACTCACCTCTAACTCCGTGGAAATCTCCTTTTTGGGTGTTTACATCAATTATTGAACCTTTTCATAAATTACGTCACAGCATCCATTGCCTTGCTTATAAGATAAATGAAATAATAATTTGTATTGTTTAAAGAGAATACCTAACGTTTAACTTTAACTCTTGTGAAGAGAAATATGAACGATAGCATTTATTCTCAGTGGTAGGAAGGAAGTAAAAAACACCGAAATTTCAAGAATGTGTGAGACTATTTATGACTGTTCAGTCATGAATATGAAGACCTAATTCCCCTTTGAAATAGAGAAACCTTGGCCTTGCTTCATCCTCCATCTTACATCAAAAACAGAAAAAAATCACGTACTACTGTATGTATTTATTAATCGTGTAAACAGAATCAGTTTAAACAATCGTATACGATTTATGGTATACTGCAAACCCGCCCCTAAAATGGATAACGTATGTCCCTTTGATTTTTTATTAACGGTTCAAGTAACTGCTTGCCATCCTTGTTTTTCAATATTTACATTTCGGACGCTATCATTAGGTTAAAGATATTACTAAAAACAACTATTTATAATAGATATACTTGATCAAATAAATTTGTAATGTATGCTAATTTTTAAACGCAGCATTCCTGGATAATGACGAATATACGGTTTAGTGACGTAGAGGTGTTAAGTTTTGAAATTATAGACAATGTGTACATTATTTTGTTCACTTATTTCAATTAAAATTGTAGTACTGCTCAATCTCAATCTCAATCCCCTCTTCGGATTTATATTCAGATTTCTGTTATGACTTTTCTAGGACCTCTTGCTGAGGATACTGTATGCGAATTTTATTTTAGCAAAATCTTTACCTCTCTTTATGTAATCATGAATCATTGATTCGCAATTCATAATTAAAATCGCTTCAACCAATCACTGCCTATTCTAACAAAAGCGTATTGTTGTCGAACAAAAGGAACTAACTTGTTAAGATGCTATGTTTATTTATATAGGAACAGAAAATGGCGGCAGAAATTACGGTGAAAGTAAACGAAAAACATTTTAGTGTGTATGGGGAGAGGAGCAATTTTCTATTCATAGTTGTTTAAAGATTGATGTTGTTAAATTATTTGTCGAATTATATTTTGTGAATATTTATGTCTTATTAAATTGAATCATCAATTTTATTTTTAGAAAATTACACTAAACTAACTCTAAACTAACTCTAAACTAACACTAAAAAATGACGGGGATATTATAGAATGTGGACAAATATGGCCTTACGTTTTATCATTCTGGTCATTTTTCTTACGTTTCCAGGTTTAGGTAAGTTTATCTCTAACGTTAGAAATCTTGGCTAACATGCAGAATGACTTCTAGTTAGGGTTAAGTATAGTTTGCTATTCACTTTCTTATTATCTCTTATTATGTTATTGTATCTTAATAAAAATAGGGCATTCATAGGGCAGGCATGGAAAATATATTCTGTTCGGGTCAGCAATGCCTCATAAGTAAGAGGTGGTCAGTCCAAACTTTTTTATCACCTATTTTTATCATTTTATCATCAACGTACATCACCATGTGATCTTTTCATAAAACTATATAGGTGCAAATGTGACTTTACTGTTAGCGTTAGTTTCATTTGTAACTTAACAGTTATGATAGGCCAGTAGAACTTGACCGGTCAAATTACAAAAATAACATAAAAAAAAATAAAATCTCCAAAAAAGATAACTTCTCTTATATACTGGTACCAAAATCCCACTGGATGCGTCACCGGCATCAGTATGAGCTAAGATTCTTGATAAGGTTATATTCCCTAATTATAAGTAACGTAAGGTTTTCAAGGGGAAACTGTTTTTAACTTGTTATTGTTAAGTTTTCTAAAAAATATTATTACCTTTCTAACCTGGACACGTTAGAATAAATGCCTATGAGGAAATAATACACACTGCAATAATATCGAATAGAAAACAATGGTGGCATTGTGTGAAGATGATGCTGAGGCTAAATAACTTTTTCAGTTAATATAAGCTTTATGATTTTTCTTGGTTTTTATTTTTTAGCATTTTATGATGTTTTTAAAAAGTTTGTTTGTGAAAAAAAACATGCATCATTCTCATTAATTATATTAACAAATTTTATTCTAAACAAACCCAATCAGCTGATATATGTTGTCTTAATGTATCTAATGTAAACTATATATTCCACAAGAATGATAACATGAAGATCAGTGAATTTTGCTGGATGTTGAAGTTTTTATGCATTTACAGAATTTAACAGAAAAATTATTAAAGCTCTGCCGTGGTAAAACTTTTGCATTTCTGTTGATTTTCCTGATGACGAACTTGATGCATAATAATTCTCCAATGTACCACAAAATTTCCATGAATAAATTTAGTATGTATTGAAAATTGCCTATTTACCTCAAGATTTCTTGTATTTACGTCAAGATTTCTTGTTTGTTCATTGTATATTGTGTGGTTCTTTATTATTTTTTAAGGAAATAATTTTTTTTCGCCACACTGACCTTCACAAGAAATAGTTTTTAACTGTTTTTCATAAAAAACACAAATACAGAAGTTAACAATAGGAAGGAAATATTGAAGTAAAAAGATATATATCTAAAACAACCTTCTTCCTTTGCTGCTCACAAAACCTTCATCAAAATCTGTCTTATGCTTGTATCCAATTTCCGCACATATATAAAAACACGAATCTTCTGTGTGATACTTATCAATGTTGGGTTTTTCTTTCAGATTGTGCATCATTTGTTGAACCATCTGTTGATACAATTGTCACAGCGAACCAAACCAAACTCCAGACAATCGGTGTTGCTACATTTCGTTGGAGGTATACCGTAAACAGTGGTGATAGTGGTATACAAGTGGATTGTCGTTATTATCAAGGGATTGACATCATTTCAGTTGTAAAAAAAGCTTCACAAACAGCCCCACTGACCATAGAAAACACTGCATTGAGCAGTCGTATTGAGATAATCACCGATTCAAATGATAATGGAGTTGTTTCATTTAAATTGAACAGAGTCTCAAAGAATGATCCAAGAGTTTTCGATTGTCGACTTCTTTTTGTTAGAGACGGGAAGGCTGATGAGGTAAAGAGCAAAAAAATAACACTGAATGTTCTTGGTGAGTCATTGGTGTGTGAAGAAATTTGAAAAGCTTTTCTAAAAAGATTTTAATTGTAAAACAATTTTTATTCTAGATCGACCTACATTTACTAACTGTCTTCAAAATTTGCAAACAGTTGTTGCTGGAAGCACTATCAACTTCAAGTGTATTGTCACTGGAAATCCATGTCCCTCGTTACGATGCCAGCTTTTAAATCTGCAAGGTGGTGTGATCTCATCCTACCCATCAGGTATGTTATTTTCCATTAGAATTTACTTTATTGAACAATTTCAGACCATCAACACTTCACCTTTTGGTTGGTTAGTTGAGTTGGTTAGTTGAGTTAAGAGTCAGCTAAGGCCGCATTTTTCTGTTACAAATTTTCATGGAGAAGTGATCTAAAATTGTTAGATAGACACACTCTTTGGGACAAGGCTTTTCCCCCAAATTGTGCCATTTACCTCTTTTATGGTTGAGGCATGATTACTTTTAACTAGTCTGCGTCACTGCAGTTTCAGGTGGAACAGATGTTAGGGCTGATCGATACCGGTCACATCCCTCAGAAACGCTGCTAATGGACTTTTAGAAGACAGTAAGAATAAGCCATTATGATCCAGAAACAAAAATAGCTCTCTGTTTTTTGGAATGTCATAAGAAGTGCGATTACGATGTAGATAGGAAAACATTGTTATGTGATCTGTCAGATCCTAGCTATGATATGACATCTCAACATTCACAATTTAATCACTTTCACATTGCTGGAAATTCGTGTTTTGAGATTTTGTGAAATAAGCAAATGAAATGAATCATGCAATTTCAAAAATCATGTGATATTTTTTCTATTCAATCATTTTAAATGTTATAACTTTCTTTCGGTTTTGTTTTAAAGGATCTGCTCAAGCACAAAATATCACTCAAGGATCATTTACTGCAAGCAAATCAGCAAGCTATATTTCATGTTTTGTAGAAGCAAAAGATACTGGTTATATTAACAAAATAACACCAATAACAGTTTACTGTAAGTCTGAAAAACATTTGCGATTTGTTATTTATTATAATTTAATTACTACTGCATTTCCATACTGATTCTTCACTCGCTCATATCAAATTTTATGGTACATAGGCTTCCTTAGTTGACAAGCTATACATTAGAGAATTGATGTTTTTGTGATGTTGAGCAGGATGAAGAGAGGCTGAAATACCAATTTGTTATGAAAATGGATATTAGAATCGAATATTAGTATAATACATGCTTTCTTCTTTTTAAAGAATTTTTATTCTTCTTGTTAAAATGTTTTGTTTTTATTTCTTGAAGACAAATTTCTGAATGATCATATAATGCGTTTCATTCGATTTCTTTCTTAGCATCACCTTTTCGAATTGCAAACATCTCACAAATCGCTAGCTCTGAAGGCACTTCGATTCGTTTTCAATGGAAGCAGTTAACATTTCGAGAATCCGGTAATGTCCAATTACAAGGTTATAAGGTGGAATGGTGGGTTTCTTCTCAATTCACTGAATTTGAGAACAGAACCATTAGAACTCTTGGCTTACCAGGCCTCCCTCAAAATGACATTGATTATTATACTCAAAACACATACGTTTATTTTGAAATGAGAGGCTTGATACAAAAAGAAACTTATACTTTTCGTGTCTATGGTTACAACGGATATGGCGATGGAACAAAAAGTTCAACCTTCGACGCCAATCCAGGATTTGCTTGGCGTAAGTGTTGTTCATAAAATTAATTTTATACAAATAATTGAATAACAAAAGAGGAGTGAATGAGCATATCTATTATGTACTATCAAGCTTAGCATTTGTTGGTAGGCCCCAGTGGCGGATCGAGATGCAATTTTACTGGTAAGTGTTTTCAAAAGAATAATTGGAATTTAATTGTTAATCTGTTTTCAGAAAGTTCTCCTCCAAATGATTAATATGGGCAAAATGGGCAATACAAGTTTCATTATTAGGGTTAACCCTACCACTAACCCTACCACTTACTCTAATCCTACCACTAAGGCTTTTCATATGAGCTGAGCTGACCCGAACTGCTGGTCTGGCTCAACTATTTTCATCTTACGTTCATTGTTTTACATACTCTGCCTTTCATTGTTTAAAATTGTTTAAGGAATTGTATTAAATTAAATTCTGCATGTACAGAACAGGCTGGGCCACGCCGTTTGTGTTTGTTCATGTGAGAAAATTTCATCTCACCTCGTTGGGATTCCGGTCAAATCAAGTTAAAAGAAATTTCTATCAAATTAGTGTAACAAGTAACAACACATAAAAACAAATATAACAACAAATATAACATTGAACATAAAAATATATTACCTTATTCCCTAAACACCTAAAGTAATAATAAGAAAGCAGGGGTGGTACGAAATCATTCTGTACACACAGATAGCGAAGAAAGTGGTAGTCCGAGATCTCAATGAGTGCAAGTTATTACTGGGATTTGGAATGTAATCACGGAGATAAGGAAATGTATAGTTGTTTCAGAAATTGTAGACGAAACAGAGTCTTCTACAAATTCTTCCATCGGAGAGGGATTCCAAACCTAGTTCTGCGTACAGTTTTTCTCTGGAACGTCCTCAAATACAACCTATAATTGCTAAACCAGCATTACACTGGATAGATTCCATGCGTTGCACATGAAAGGTAAGATTTTCTGGATTGTCATATAAATTTTCCCCATAGTCAAGGTGTGGTTTCACAAAAGCTTTGTAAATGTCCATTAACGTACGGAGAAGAAGATATGATCGAAGTCTAGTTAGTAAACCGATACTTTTGCTGAGATCTTATCAGCCCGATATTGACCAAATGCTAATTTACTACCAAGGGTTACTCCAAGTGTTTTTGTGATGGTAGGCGTAGTACCACTATCCCATTAAAAAGTAAAAGTGGTACTTGAGGGGGGGGGGGGGGGGGGTGGTAAATTTTTCTGTGAAAAATACACCCCAACATTCGATTTTAAGGGATCTAGATTAAAGGTTATTTTCCATTGCTGATCCCATTCATTTATACAAAGTAAATCGTGGTTCAACCTGTCTACACACGAAATTTGATTGTCCACTCTAGAAAACAATGATGTATGATCAGAAAAAAAATTTAAGGTTGATTTAAGATTATGTAAATCAAGAATAATAAAGGACCAAAGATGGAACTTTGTGGTACACCAGCTAATATCTGCACCTAAGTTGAAGATTTACCATTCAAAACAATTCTCTGTAGTCTATACGAAAATCGCACATTAGAGATAATGGTGGATCCGCTATACCATACATCTGCAATTTGCACACGAGTCCATCATGCTACACTCTATCGAAAGGCTTAGATATGACAAGAAAAACCGCGAGAGTGTCAATAGAGGGATTAGCATCAAAGTTTCTGAAAATATCATGTGTAACAATTAAGAAATGCAAGAATCATTCGTTCGAAATCCAGACTGACAGGGCGAAAAACAGTTGATGGTCCTCGAAATAACTATAAACTGCATCATAAATACATTTTTCGAAAATCTTTCACGGAATAGACAAAAGGGAAACTGGTCTATAATTCTGGACAACACATTTATCGCTCTTTTTATGGCAAGGTGTAATATGTTTCCTCTTTTTTAACAGATTGGGTGGTTGATCATTTATCTTGGGAGGAGGAAAGTATATTCATAAGTGGTTCAACTAAACTTACATCACATATTCTAAGCATTCTCACAGAGATGTCATCCCAACCACCAGCTTTGTTCACATGCAGCGAGCGAATAAGAAACAAGATCAAAATTTAAATGTCTCAAACGATGCTCTGTGATTACTTTAGAATGTGGCAGCACACTATCAGTTTTTAATAGGAAGCACTTTTGAGCAAAGAACGAATTGAAGATGCTAACTTTCTTAAACGTATCAGTAATAATATCATTGTCGTGATGAATAGGAGGAATTTGTGGGATCTTACGCTTATTTTAGAGACGATGAAATATGGACCACTACTTCTTTGGGCCGATACCGGTATCATTAAGTGATTTTGAAAGTTTTTCTGTTATTCATCCTTCGCCTTATTAATCTCAATTTTACTTCTAGGTTCATGGTTGTTCACTTTGCAGTGTAAATACATCATGAAGAAACTCAATGGGGTTAATTTTTCCTGGTTTCGAACCAGAATATATCTCTATTGAGAAAAGAATTGTTGAAGAATTCAACTCTAAGGGGGCGAAAATTCTATACCAGTGTATCGACCTGAAAGCACGTCTAATTGAATCCGCATCAGCTCTTGCGAAATCCCATATTCAGTTTTCATATGATGGAGGAAAATAGATTTTGGAATCGACTCGGAATCGATTTTGTAATATATGCATACGCCTCTTTTTTTAGAATTTAAAATATGATCACAACCATTAATTGCTAGCCGTGGATCATCATCCGTTATGATAGGATCCAAAAAAGTTTCAGAAATGCAAAAAATGTCAAAGTTTCTCACTGATGAGAACTCCGTAATTTGAGCAAGTTTAGCGAAATGGCAAATTGTCAGTGATTTTAATTTAATAACCTTTGACCCAGTTTGTCTCACCATCTCTTGAAAGCAGGAATAGAAATATAAAAAGATGCTGTTTCGCTTATTCCTATAAACAAGAGACGTGCGATTGTAAGGATTGTAACCAGGAGATTCACTCCACTGCTGATGCATGTAGAAGACTGTGAGATTCTCACAAAATTAAGCAGCTCAATCGTAACATTCATGGCGTATGGCGTATGGCGTAATCGTATGGCGGTTCAGAAACAAAATCAATGACCATAGCAAGCCAGATTGAAAAAAAAACACATGTAATACTCAAAAGTAAAAATTCCAAAGTAAAAGAAAAACTTTAAAATGATTTTTCCATTTTCCATAACCATTAAAAAGTGATGATGGTTAATTCAAAAGCGATAGGCTCTCGTTAGCGCTAGAAATTTGTAATTGTAGTTAATAAAACTGAGAACAGAAAAAGAAACTTATATCAGTAATAATTAACTGGAGGAGAACATTAACATAAGTGCTGCTTTAAGTCTGTATTACCAATGAGATTTAATAGCAAACATTCTGCTCCACAAATTTCGAGATACCCTCTAGATCCGCCAAAATAAAAACACAACATGTTGAATAATTTATACAATTTTTCAATTCGACAAAGTTATTAAAAAATAAATCATTGTAATATTTTCGTACTCAAATTTAATTAATCCTTCAACTAAATATCAGCATTAACAAATTCAGCGGAAGATCTAAGGTTAGTCAAAGAAAGTGGAGGAGTACAGAGTCATGAATTATCTGTAAAAACATAAGTGTTGATTAGGTTATTTGCACGCTTTTCTTTTATACGCTTAATGACCGTGCTCTCCTCCATAAATTCGACTAGGTTCTAGATCCGCCTCTGGAATTTGACGTTTTCGTTATCCTTCACTCCTGAGCTGATTTCAAAACATTAAACCGTTTTTGTGTTTTAGTGTTTTTTGTAGCCTAATTTTTACATTGCCTTCAAGGGTTTTCTTTTCCGGTAAAACAACCTGCGATGGCGTAGTGTATTTTTCTATGATGCTTTGTACTTTTTTACCGGCTTCGTTGTTATGTGTCCTGCCAATTTGATGAGCGCGATCGATTACCTCTTCAGGAATATTAACTTGAGCTTCCGTGATCTTGTATCTAACATCTGATTTTTCGTTGTTAACATATTCAACATTGTCAATCCTTAAACAGAGCCTTCTACTATATTGCTCAAGCTCGTCGATCTTATTCAACTTTATAAATCAACATCAGGTTTGTTACATGATTCTGAAGCAAACTTACAGTTGATTTGAGTTCTTCACCGAGTGAAATCTCGCCTAATCAGACCAGCTCACGTTCATATGATCTGGACATTTTCTAATGATGATGGTTTAAAAACTTCCTGTAGTTAAGACAACCTGCCATTTAACAAATTTACGTTGGGTCCAGTCTGGATTTTATTCGGGTGATTTAGTCTCAATTACCTTAATCATGAAATATCAAAAAAAGGTAAAACTTTTAAATATAACCTTGTTGTCATCGCAGACAGATATTGTCAAAATGAACCATTTGCTTCAGCGTGGGATTACTACAAGATGAAATAGCAAATTTCAGACTTAAAGTCGGTTACTATAACACCACATAGCCATTAAGACTGCCTGTATCTTTAATTTTATCTGACGGTTAATTTTATCTGTTTAAAAATAAGTAAAAATAACTGACAGAATTTTACTGCAGTAAAAATGTATACATCGACCATTTCACAGAGATGTGACGCTTTTTTCTACATTCACTTTTACATTAATATATGCAATCATATATTTCTTCTCAGTTGATATAGGTGTCCGTGCTGATGAAACATCGAATACTGGAGCTATTGTTGGTGCCTTGTTGGGTGGATTTATAGCTGGAGTGATTTTTGGTTTATTGACATATCATCTGATTAGTAAGTGACTAAAACTTTTCTTTAATAAGGACCAATAAAAATCGGTCAGACTCATTAGTACCTATTTTTTTTTCCATTTTGAGCCTACTTCGGTGCTTAAGTGGTACTGATTTGATATATCATGAAATCAGAGTATATATCTTCAAAACTTCCAATACTATCAATTACTATATGTTTGTCAAAAACATAAATCTGTCAAACACCTCCAACATAAGTTAAAGCCGCCTCCAGCTTTCCTTATTTCACGAAACAGTTTTCGTTGGATTTTAATACATTTTAAGAATTAAGGAGCAAGATTATCAATTTGTTGAAGTTTTGATTTCTTAGGATTCATTGCATCAATAAATCGTTCTACATTTAGCTTTAACAGAAAAATGCTTCCTATTGAAAATTTCTCTTAATAAACCCTCTTCTCCACACACCAATCTCGACCACTTCTCTCTATAAATTAATATCGGACATATACAGAAAGGGTAAGATCGCCCTTGCTTAAGAGGGAAACATTCAAACAAACGTCAATAATGAGACGTGACATTTTATGTATGAAAGACAATACAATGTTTTCAGATAATTGTCAACATGATTATTATGTCT